>QFFD01000273.1:0-23193 GCA_003314615.1 Pholiota microspora
ATTTGCGGATATGTTCGACCCGACAAAAGCGTTAATAACAAAAGGCAGCGACATCAAACCAGAAACAAGGCCACGCCACTTCAGCGTAGTCATGTCGGCGATGATGATCTGCGTGAGAAGCTGCAGACCAGTGTAACCGCTGAAGTAGCAGATATTAGTCGAGGTACTGAATCAAGAGCAAAAGGGCGTACATTGCGTAGATGATAATGCCTCCCGCGACAGCACCGACGTGATTGGCAGAGGCAATGACGATGTACCCAATAACATAGAATACCACTGCAGAACCATGAGATTCTGCACCGTAGTTTAGAGAATGGGTAAACACTCACGAACGGTAACATAGGCCATCCCGCGAGAAGAAACATCCGCAACTTTTGCAATGACAGGCTTTCCGCAAGCGACTACAACGAAGCGGTAAAGATATGGCCACATAATGGTGAGAAATGGAACACACCAATGATGGACTGAGCGACCTGTATCGTACTGATGAGAGAGTGGTCACCGAAACTCGATGTCGCGAACGCAAGGTAGGAATATGTAGTCGTGCCATCCAGCGAATAGATGTACGAGGCGAGTCCGAGACTACAGAAAAAGTCAACGGAGCGATTGGGAGAAGGAAAAAAACCGCGTACCTGATAAACAAAGCCCATTTTGAGTATTTACCGTAGACTTTCTGCGTCGCCTCGACAGTCTTCACTCCTGCATGCGCGACGGTATCGGTAGACTCCGAGTGCGGTACTGGTGCATCCTCCAAGGGATCACCTTTCTCAAAATCCTTGACGGAATTTTCGCTCCGTTGTGAGGGCATGTCCGAGATCGACAAGTGGGTGAAGAAGGAAAGACGGGGGCTCTAGGAACCCAGCAAGTGCGCATGTTAAATAGTTGGAAGAACCGTATGAACGGATTCTTGATGGGGACGGCAAAACACAGCGTGGAATGGCAATTGTGATCATCTGATAAGATGCAATCAGTGCCAAGGCGTTATCTGATAAATTTTGCAGGGTAATCTGATTAGCGAATGCACACCCAAGATCTATTTTTCATGTGAACGTCGGGTGCCTGGGTGCGCCTCATGCACCCGATAATGGGTCGTCCGAGCTCCGACTCACCCGATTTTCTTGGAAAATAGACCGGAAGTCAGGTACGAAATGCCCTGACAGACAGACTCCTCATCAACTTCCAATTTCGACGTAACAAACAAAGTCTCGTGCATGTCTCCAAAAGATTCAGTGGACATGCGTTCTCCTTCACTTTTCGCTCTTCATTGGCATGCCTGTGAATTCTAATTTCAGCGCGCCACTGTCTCGCAGCAATGTTTGGGAGATGCTTTTAGCCGATCGCCGGCCTTCTTAGATGAGCCAGAACTGCATCAACCTTCCGAAAAAAGTCTAAATCCCACCACGCGTTGAGGGTGTACATCGACGCGGAACGAAACTCGCTGTAGGTGTTTTTCACGGTCCCATTTGCGCCCATAATCATCACAGTAGACGCGAACTTCTGTTCATAAATCGAGATTCCCACAATCCAAAGTACGCTGCTTAAAGTCTTACGTGAAACACCGTGTGAGACGAGATGAGGCGACCATGTAATCAAATACCATACGGCTTCTGAACAACTTTACTGACTACATGTAGATGACGTACCGGCTGGTGACAGGCCCTTCCAAAGAAGAACATCAGCCCTTGTACTAGTTTGTGGGATATCAAAATTTCCCATTAACTACAAGGGTGATATCCTCCTTCAGAACAGCCTGATTGCGAAGTGACGAGCAAGGGTATGGTGTAATGGCAGACAAGCGGATGATTCACAGAATGCTGATGCTTGAATAGCTTAAGGTCCTTTCAAACTCAGAGCTTACATCCCCTTGGGCTCGGGTTCAACTTAAACGTTGGCTCACTCACACAGCACCCTTACGGAGGGAGATAATATGGAAAGACTTACTAATTTGGTGAGGGGAGGAAGGGATAGAGGAAAGGTGGATAGCGGGGATGGTGGGGTTGATGCGGGAAGGGGTTAGGGGAGATGTAGGAGGTTTTGTTATGGGAGGTGTAGCTCTGAGAGGTGGGAAACATGGGGGAAGGAAGAAAGAAAGGGCGGGGGTTGCTCAGCAGGTTGGGCGGGTTTATATACGTCGAGCAGCTGGGTTTGAATTTGAAATATGCGCGCCGATGACGTCATGATGCGCGCTTCTGCATTTGGATTGCGCTCGGACCCGCCCGCCCCCTACCTGGAGGTCGACTTCCTCATTTAGAAGAGTACGGTCACGGGCCTAGCCTGCTTGTTTTGTAAATCGGTAATGTTCGTTAACATGTATAATCGGGACCTAAAAGCACCAGCAAACAGAATTTGGTACTTCTTCCTTAGGTAGTGAGTAGAAAATATAAAACTAAAGTAATACAAAGAGACATAATATCGAGATAAAATAATAAGCACAGAAAAGTCATGAATATACTACTATGTATGGTTATCGTTCGCGGGATGGCGTCGTCCCTCTTCGTGGCGTTCCAGGCATTTTTCTAGGCGTCACCGGGACTCCCGTCAGCGGCCGGTCGCCAACAGCGCCGACCCCATTCTCCCCGGCCCTCTGCACCTCCCTCGCCGCTTGTCGCACCGCGTCCCCGACAAGTGCCGGGGGACGCTCCTGGTCTACCCTCGACAGCGCTCGCATCAGGTCCAGAGGGTCCACAGACGACGCCTTGCGTGCTGCGGGTGTGACATACGTTGAGAGCAGTTGCGCTGCGGAGCCTGCAGCGCCCGTATCGCCCGTCGGCGGGAACGGATTTGTTCGCGACGCAAGGTTGGCGGATATGATATCAAAGCGCTCGTTCAGCGCCCTCTCAGCGATGTTAGTCGTCGCGCGGGCGGCGCTGGCGAAGGAGAAGATCTGGTCGATCTTGTACTCCAGAGAGGGGAGGCGGCTCTGGAGCTCGGCCTCCATTTCTTCACGAGTGAGGTTTGATTGCGAGGATGCGCGCCGGCCTGGTATTCGATCGTCGCCTGTCGCCCGGTGGCCGAGGACGGATTTGGCAAGGGCGAGGGCGGGTTGGAATTCGGGGGGTAATTCGTGGTCTTGTGGCATGAAGTGGCTTTCAAGGTCGTCAAGGTCGCCCGTCGCCCGTCTTTTGCCCTTGGCTTTAGCTGAGAGTGCATGGGGGTCCAGGTCAGCAGCACGCTTCTCAAGTGATGCTTGTAATTTCTTCGCGTATGCGTCATAGCCATAGGAAACCTTCTTCCAAGCCTCTTCCTCAGCCTGCGCCCTTCCAGATTGTCAGCATTATTGTCGACGGGGGCAGCGGGAGAACTCACTGTTTGATGTGCTGTGAGTATGTGATTTCCCACTGGCGATTCCGCACATTCTGCTCGTTCTCGCGCAGGCCCTCCTGAGGCTGCTTGCTGCTGCTAGCCTCGGGCGAATGAAAGCTCAGATCTATCTTTTTAGCGGCCAGCATGTGCACTACCTCATCCTGGATGCCCTTCAGTGCTAGGGCTCCTTGCGCTGATAATGGGGGCAAAGGCGGAGGTTTGGGCGTCGATGGGTGGGCTGCCGCACGAAGCGAACACCAAATTAAAAGTTGGCGAACGCGTTCGGCGTCTGGGAGGTCGGTGTCGATGTGTTTATAGAAGCTAGTCTCCGATACCGAATTATGGGGCTGAGCTAAAGATCGGTTAGGACATTTAATTTTTTTTTATGATACGGATACGCACTAATGACCCCCGTTGTTTCGAAAGCCGTACTGGTGCGTTTCCCTCTCCCTCCTACTGAGCTTTTCCGGCGGTGGCCCCGACTCGCGTCACGAGTATCCATCGACCGCCCACGAGCACCCGTAATCGCATCCATGGCCCCTTGTCTGAGCTGTTTATTTCGTTCCTGCTGAACTTCCTCATCGTCTGGTAACAGTGTCGTCGTGTCCATGAACTTAGATTTTCCTTTGTTCCTACTCGTGTTCGCAGGTTCTTCGGAGCGGGAGGGGAACTGGATGATGGTCTCGCTAGCTAGGAGGGACGCGTTGATCGTCGTGTTCGCGCGCGATTTCCGTCGTAAATGGTCAGCCTCATCTTCCATCGCCCTCACGTCGTTTTCGACCTCGGAATCATCGTAGCCACTCGGGTATGCCACTCGGTCGCGTGTCGCAGATTTGGATTTGGAGACTGGGCGAGATGCGATGGGATTAGCTTTGAGCTTCTTGGATGGAGGTTTTGAAGGCCCTGCTGTGTCTGTTACGGCCTGTGAAGAAGAACGCGGATCGGGAATATATGAAGGCGCTCGTCGGTTCTGTGAAGGATGGGGATCTGGGGCGCGAACAATCAGGAGTCCATTCGCCCCATCGTCAGGATTCACTAAAACAATAGGAGGTAAGAATTACGCGTTAAATATGAGCAAAGGCGCGTACGTTTCCGTTTATTCGACGATGTAGCCTAAATGTGGGATGCAATCAGTCAGCATACGCGATAATCCAAGCACTTTAGAGCCGCGCACAATTTTCTTCGCTCTTTTCGCTGCCGCCGCGTTCAACAACGGGTTGAAATCTTCAGGCTTCCGCTTTCCATTCACCGGGGGTTGAGTAGGCAGCATTTGGAGATGGGTGTGATTGACCAGGGTGGATGCCGTTAATCTTGTCATAAAAGTAATCCCTAATACGGGTAGGCTGTTCCTGACGGGTATACAAGAGTAACAGGTATCCGGGAGAAAGGGTAGAGCACGCTGCGCGCGACGACGACGACGGGCAGGAGAAAGTGGCAAGCGGCGGGGTTTGAATTGTCGCTCCCACGTTGAGTGTGATCAACAAACAGTGTCACGTCCCGTGACTTTTATTTATACTTGGCGAATTTCAACATTGAGCACTGACGTCTGCCTTCGTATCTTGTTCGTATCTCTTCCAAAGTTCCTGTAGGTTCCTGGTTCTTATCGCGTATATATTCCAGCAGATCTCAGCAGTATGCTCACGAAGACCTCATTTACAAGCTCAAATATATGTTCGTGAAGCCCAAGAACCTCAATTTTCAACAGGGAAAGGACGCGCAGGAAAGCGTGGCCTGATCATTGAGGACCTTCCCATTCCATCATCTCCGAAGCAATATAGCCTGCAGACGCACTAAGGGAAATTTGAGACAGATAAAATGGAGTATTAAAGTGCAGAAGGAGAGAGCTGGAGGAAGTTCTGGAGATTCGAATCGCACCTCCAGTGCTGACTTTTGTGCTGAAACAGAAAGACATTGCATATAAGCCGCTGAGACTGCTCTGAGTATAAGATCTAACGGCGAAGAGGGCAGCGTCATGATCCTCTGCCGCGAAGTCCAATGTTGCACACAGGAAATAGCTCCCCATCTTCTTGCCCATTTCTTTGAGCACGGGAGCCGTCCGATGGCATTTCCTAGAGATTGGCCAAACACTACGTGACGCATTTTTTGACTGGTGGACACGTCGAATGAACACAATAAATTGGAGAGAACATGATATTGTTGGATCATATACAGAGCAACCTCTATTTAATTGGACTGCAATAAATAGACATCTTGTAGTCAATTGACAACTTAAGATCCAGGAACAGGAGCGACAGTTGGAGCGGGACCAGCAACTGTTGCGATGTTTGGAAAGCGTTCGCTTCTGCACTATATAATAGTTTAGAGAGGCGTCAAATCTATCTGAATAAATAGCCTACCGCGAGCTGAAGATCTTTGTTTGAGAAGCTGGCGGGGAATTTGATTGGCCCAGCGAATGGTTGCGGAACAGGGACAACGTCGGAGCAGTCAATCAGCCTCCTGGTATCTTGACCGAGAACTTGGAGCTTCGCCATAGCTGCCTTAAATTCGGTCACCATGCGATTTTGGTCGTCTAATGACCATACATCAACATCATGAATGAGTTACAAGTATGGATCTACTTACTGACCATCGCTTGCCAGAAGCAAGCAGTCCTAGCGTCCTGGGAGATGGCAAAATCAGATTGCAGACGCATCTCTCCGGCGAGGGGAGAGAGTACTTCGCCCGATTGCGAGCCATTCCCTGGGAAAGATCTTCCCTTGAGGAGAACTTCGAGGAAAACTTGGGTATCGCTATGATATTATCTCAGCTTGAATCTGACTATGGTGAGTTTCGGAGGCCCTTACAAGGTTCCGACGGTCGAGTCGAATGGAGTTCCTGGGATAGTAACATCGACAACATCGGCTGCAGCGATTGTGTGCGAAGACAGAAGAGCCACAGCCTCTTGAGGTGAGAAGCCAGCATCGGCGAAACGGGCCAAGATTTTTGTGACACTGTCAGTGGGCTCTGGTACTGTCAAATCGGGAGCAGGAGCCTTTGGTGGGGGGCGTCCGAACAAAAATTTGAGACGGGGAGCTCCTGGGCAATTGGCAGTTCCTACAGCTGCTGCAAGGTGAACACTGTAAAATGTTTAGGCTCAAGTGATAGGAACATTCCGAAGGCGCTTACAAGTCCCCGGCAGTCAGTTTGGTTTGCTGGAATACTGGAAATTGGCCTGCGACAATGTCGTCAATTCTGAAATGGATTATATTTATTATATGCTTGTTGATGTAAGGGATGTGGTTCTTACCCTCCATTGGCGTGGAATTGAAGCTCCGTAGAGTTGAAAGCCAAAATAGATCCATCAGCTCCTCCTCCCTTTCCACCACGGAGAGAGAATCCAATGGCGTCGTGGAAAGAAAGACGAAGAGCGGAGTGGGCTTCCTCCCCACACTCAGCACCGTCGAACAATTGATCTTGTAAAAGATCAACGACCGGGAACAGAGCTGAAGAAAAACGAGGAGGTCAAGCTATGTAATCGCAATGCAGATAAGCCGGACATACCACAACATGCAGCGTTGGCAGTTACATGCCCAGTCGCGCAAGTGACACGCTTGGTGATAGCAGCGTTGGCGAATTGAGATGCACCAAGTGCAAGAACAACGATAGCTGAAAGACGAGTGAGAGCCATTGTGTAGGATTGTAGCTGGGATACAACAAGCGCTGAGATCCTGAAGTTTGCAGAGACTCAGAGGACAGCTTTTATGCAAATTTCGGCTAACTCATAATGTCAGTGTATTACAATACTTGAAAAATTGTCGCTCACACATCCCTCAACATGCTTTCGAGGAATACCGTTACTTTGGGATTTTTGGCATCCAAGGGAATGGATTTTGTCGAATGTGAGAAGTCGGGAGTGCGATGACTACCCAAGTTCGAGAATTAATTCTTCAATGCGTCATGCGCAAAGGGAAAAACCATCAGTGATGTGTATGTTGTCGATATGAAAGGGACTTGATTGCTGCATAATATCTCACACCCTCATGTTGAGCATGCGAGGTCGAAAAACCTCCCGGGAGTCGAAGTAGGCACATCGCCAATGTGAGCATCGAGGCGTAGAAGAGACCTGTTGTACTTATTGAGTCACGATTCTCTCCGGACTGGCAATGCTATTTTTAGTTTCATGATTTGAGAAAAGCAATGTCGCGGAACCGGTAATCAAAAGCGTCCTCATCTTTCTCATCGTTCAAGCGTTCCGACAATAAGCGGGCTCACCGTACCAGGCAAAGTGTGTACTTTATTTTACAATCTGTCAATACAAAGATTGAGAGTGTCATGGGCCTCTGAAACCGGAATTGCGAAATGCAAACGCACGGTAGGAACAAGTTGAAGCGAGGAACAAGTCCCGCTTCGACGCTTACTACTGTCAATTTACCAAACCCTGGATGTGGGTGAGTAAAGTATGTCTTCTATATTCTGCTGTATCAACGTAAGTTTCCGGTAAGTAATTTATATATCAAAGAATTTGGCAAATACCTTAAAAAAAAACAGAGCTGTCCTCTCAATGGAAAGTCGGCTCCTCTCAGACGCATATCAGCGCGTTCTGAATTGTCAGTTTTCACACATGGATCAGTGTCATGAGAAGGGACTGTTCATCCGTTACTAAATGCTCCCTTTTGACTGGTTAACGGGCTAACTGGCATTCTCCCAAGGTCTTTAGCCACTGCACTAGGAACAAGCACTCTTTATCTAATATTGTCAGTGACAAGATAATTATATATACACACCTGAGGAACGCCTGTCAATCTCCATGTATGGTGTGAGGAAATCATTCGGACGGGAGAAATTATGTCTATAAGATGATGTATCAAAGAATAATCGACTCAACCGGAATACATAGAGATATGAAGCATTCGTGGAGTACTTGGTTATTTGAGGTGATCCTAAGTATCTTCAAAGAGGAATTGTGTGCAGGCTACAACACTCGTGTGCGCATGTCTGGAAGAGAAATACACATTTTGAACTTGAATGATGTTACAATTATTTTAGGGAGCCTAGTACATGTTCAGAGCTTTACAGTTTTACGGTCGCAAGCGTCATCATATGGTGGAATGTATCGTTCAGTATACCGTTGTTTCAAAAGTAGCGTATTTGGCGTCGGATAGCTCTCCCTCTTTGAAGAGAATAGAGAGCTGAGACCTATTGAGGAACCATGTGGGTGCTCTACGAGGCCACGAATCTAAAATAGGGACGTACCCGAGAAACTCAGACAGCCACACACTTTGTCATCTGTGTCAGGAGTGCGAGTGGCTTCGCGTTTTCGCTTCTCTAACTTCCTTCTTCGTGTCGGCTTAGGGGCAAGTAGTGAGAACATTGTAACTGCTTCGGGAATCATATTCGCTGAAGCATTCACGTCCGGTAATGCGGTGCTTTGATATATAACAGATTCCAGGGAATACGGGAGGGGAATAGGAGCATGCACGGGCACGGGATACTCTCCGTTGAGCATAGTGGTTGCAGGGACCAGACTTCCAAGAGGTGAAGGCCTTCGAGGTACATATGAAGAACTTGCTGGGCGTGGCTCCAGGTGCTTCGGCAGAGGTCGCTGGTGAGGGGACTCTAAGTGTGAGGTCGCAAATGTGGTAATAAATGGTTGAGCATGAGCATCGCGAGAAGGAGAAGATTTACACCTGGGGCGCGTTTGGTTTGTGGGACGATCATCGTTTTTTGCATAAAACTGTGTATAAGGGGCGTCGGAGATAGAGTGATTTAAACTTCGAGGCAAAATCATCGCAGTGCTCGACGTCGATGCGTAGGCACTCAGCAAGACCGACGGCGGTACAGGTGATTTGTGGGGCACGTCCATGCTACGTGAAGGCGATGGGTATGCTGATTGCAGCATTTTGATTAATGAAAGACAACGGGAGGAGAGTGCCAAGGTATAAGCTCACGCGGTGCGATTAAAAGGTGCTCAGACCTCAATCAACAAACAACTTTAAGCAAAGGACCACTAGTTCGCTTCGACCATCGGCAAGGTGACATTGTATTCCAGCCACATCATTAGATAATGGGTAGGGCGCTCAACGTTGAGCGCTCAGGTCCGGACCAGTGCTGGTGTTTTGTGGCCCATCATAAACGTTCCTGTGCTTATCTAGCTCAGCAGCTTGTTGTCAAAGACTCACCAAGGAGATCAGTACAGGCTGTACAGCTAGCCTGATGTAGATAAAAGCACGGCCCTTTGCTCTATTTTAACAAATGAGTGATCTAGCCTGAGTGGTTAGCATCCTCCTCGAGCACATTAGAGTTCTTCGTTTTTGTCAAGGTCCAACGGCGAACACTGACTGTAATGAGCTCTGGGCTTTGTCTGGGCTAGCAGCACTGGCAGTGAGTTTATCATTTCAGGATTCTAACGGTAGCTTACTAGTATTATTTTAATTCTGTTCAGAAAGTTTTGGCTTACTGCAAGTTGACTGCAAGGCCCGAAAATTCGAAACGCGCGATGATCAGACGACACCTTCTTGAGCGTTTCGGCCACAGCTAAACTTCCGAACTTAACAACGGCCGGCGACACGAGCGGCATCGAATTTTCCTCTCCTTCCGCTTGTCCTGTCACCAGTTTTCTGTACTGCATGCAATGGTTTTACTCAACAGCTCACATGAGTTTGATTTGATATGCCGATATGGCCAGGAGCGAGTACTTCGAGGTGAGTGCTAATGAGCCATTGATTATAAATTTCGAATTACCCAGGCCATTGACACTAATAGTAATAGGCAACGCTTGGGCGACGCGTGGTTTAATTGACATTATCCATCTCTACTACTAGCATAGTAGCAAGATCTCATAAGATGGCAAGCCCTGAGCCCATACACATCTTCGGTGGCATCGTTCATCCCGATCGCAAAGCAGTGTTTCGTGAAGACGCGCCGCCCACATCGATGGTGAAGGAAGGGAGGAAGGAGGTGATACGGGCATGCAGCATGTGCGGTAAGCCAGGCGACGGAGGAATAAAGAAATGCTCCAGGGTGAGAACATGACCGCTTGCGCTTCTACTGAATGGCCTACAAATATTGTCGTCTCTAGTGCGGCATTACATTTTACTGCTCTCAGGAAGTGCGTACTTTCATTCACCGGTCTGAGTATATATGATCGACTCGTAATTTTTTGTAGTGCCAAAAGGAACATTGGTACGCGTTAGATTGCTGATATGCTATCCATTTAACCACTGTCAATTGTCAGGCCTACCCATAAACCCCACTGCTCATCAGAATTCGGAGAGGGCATCCAAGGGCTCATCAAGTCTGTAACTGGAAACCCTATGATCTCACACTATATCCAAGTGTGTCTCGCCCTTCGATTCTCTCTGCACCTCTTGAATACCCTCCCACCATCTAAACGACAAACCGTTATCCGTGCACCCCTCTCAGTACAAATCGATGTCGGGATTGAGCCGACGGCGATTGGCGATTTCATGAGTCTCTACACGTACCCGGAAGAGTGGAACCGAGATAACTTGGAAGGAATGTTGCAATTCCACTACCTTTCGGCACTTGATGACTGGCAGCCGCCACGCCAGCTATCCCCTTCGGAGATCGCAATGTGGAAACAGGCAAGAGAGGGCGCAGATGAAGACGGGGAAAGCCAATACGCAGTGGTGCTGGTACAGTTTGTAAACATTCTGAAGCAGCGTATCACCTGCTCTTTCGTCGTAGGCGAAGAAGCGTTGGGCCAGGCCAGACGCAATATGCCGTTCACGACGCGTTCTGCGATTACAGGGAAGTCAACTGACAAACCGCTCAGTATTGGTAACTGCTTCGAGTGAGTACTGGTTGCGCTCACTATAATGTTAGGGACTTAGATGGTGATTTAACGGATATCTCAATACTCATATACGCGCGGACAAGAAAAATCAACTACTCCTACGGGCTCCCATGAGACCTTGCGACAAAGAACTGATTCGCGATGCTGGTCGCAAGAAAGATGCCCACGCTCCGCAGATGTTGTTGCGCAAGATGCAATATGAGGGAGTGTATGTTAGCTACTCGGCTGAGTTCGTCGCTCAAGCTGCTGCTGCGAGGGCGGCCGAAGCGGAAGCGCGAAGAAAACCGTTGCCGGAAGCCAGGCAAATCGCAGCAGCCCTGGAGGCGGAAGAAGATGAAAGGGAGGAGGAGGAGCCTGGGAGACAAGCGCCTAACATCCCAAAGCCAGCGATGAATAGAGCAGAGCGCAGGAAGCTAGAGCGTGAGATGAAGAAAGAAGCCAAGCACCGAAAATAAAGCGTATATTTCAATGACAATACCTCACTCTACACACCCAGAAGTGTGTACAATGTGTTAGCACACTGCAGCAGCTATGTTATAAACAATATAAATGCGAGAGTATTACATTCAGATAATGACATGCAGACAAGCGAAACTAACGTACAAACTCTAGTGTTCATGATAGCTCATATCTGAAATACGACTCTAGAGAGGCTTCCAGCCATCCCCAACAGGCCACTTCAGGCTGTCCTGCTCCATACCTACACGCCCTACCCCGCTATACGTGTCATCAAATACGTCCCTCCCCCTACCCCGCAGTCTAGCATCATCATCCAAAGGCGCATCATCTCCAGATGGCGTATCCCACCCCTCTCTATGCGAGCGTACGTCGCCCATCCCCTTCGAGCGCCTCCATGCATCCTCCGGCTCGTCCGAATCCGTGCTGTCCACATCGAGATCGTCGGATCTGCCTGCGCCGTGCTCATCGTGTCCCCGCATTCCCCTCATCTTCGTAGAGTGATAGTGAGCATCATCTGCTCCCATCAACCCCTCCTTCTCCTCTCCCGCAAGACCTGTGCCTGAACCGGATTTCGACATGGACATTCCGGAGGACGGGATGAACCCGCGCCGAGAGAACCCCGCTTCTGCTTTATATCGAGCTGCGTCGAGCCGTGGCTGAAACGCGTCAAGCTTCGGCTGGAGGGTCGCGAAGGTACGTTGCAACGACGCGAGGGGGCTCTGTGCGCCAGCACCAGGGGTGGAAGTAGAGTTGGATGCGCTATGTTGTGTAGGGGACGCAGCGCGCGAGGAAGCGGCGAGCGAAGACACGGAAAGGGACGATCGACGGTGCACGCTAGGCTTCGCAAGGCTCCCATGTCGCGATATTGTTGTCTGCCTCTGCTCACCGTCGCCCTGCGTATTTCCATTAAAACTCTGAGCTAATTTCCCCACCGAGCCCACAACTTGCACGCTCTCCGGTCGGCGACGGCGCATGGGTGGCGGAGGCGCATGGGCGGAGGACGAGCTTGGCTGGTGCAGGCTCTTCGATCTGAAAACCCGACTCGTCGGTGAGCCATCTGTAGGAGCTGGGGAGGAATCCATTCCGCCATAGACCGCCTCGAACGAAGATGGTGCCTGGTAACTCGATCCCAGATATGGCTTGCGGTCTGGATGCATGGGCGGGGGGCCGCTCCTACTACTAACGGGGGATGACTCGCCGTCCTGCGTGCGATCTGTGGTGGGTGGAGTGACAATATCATTGGTGGAGCGGAACGGGCTAAGCGCATGCTCAATGCGTTCCTTCGCCGACTGCGGAGGTGCAGCTAAAGCAACCTGCTCCAGTGAACTCGCCGACATCGGCGGTGACGGCTGCTGAGCCCGCCTTCGCGGCAGGGGCGGCGCGCTCCGTTCTAGCGACCCCGATGCAGACGATGCAGAGCTCACCGCCCGTACGTGCCCACGAACAGGACTCGCGGCGCGGCGCGCAGGGTAAACATACGGAGCGCCCGTGTTGCTGCTGCTTTTAAGTACTTGCATTACCCTCTCCTTCTCGAGATGCTCCTCAGCCCGCTTCATACTTTGCGCTACCTTGCTCGCAAGGAGACTCTCTTTCATGAGAGTGGACGTGACGTGGTGTGGAGGCTTCGGCGGGGGCACTGGCGCAATTTTGGTCGGCGAGACCGACCGATCTCGATCTACGCGTGAACGACGCGGTGGTGGCGGTGGCGGAATGCTCGTTGATGAAGAAGGGATGGGCGGGGGTGGTTTCCGAGGGGGAAGCGGGGGTATTCTTGAATTTCCATCTTCTGACTTTGGCGGAGGCGGTGCGCGCGCGATAAAGGGGTTGTGTGTCGTCGATCGCGATGATTCGGTGCGTTGAGATGGGTGTAGAGGGGGATGAGGCAGTGGTTCTTGTGATGCAAATGGGTTGTATGAACCTGGTTCTGATTTGGAGGACGTCATTGTATCGTAGGTTGGGCGCCGGGAAGGCATAGGTGGTGGCAGATCGGCAAGGCGTTTAGCAGGTGATGGCGCTGTCGAGCGGGCTATACATATATTCCAGTCAGCCATGTATATACTCAAGTTATGTTTCGCTCACGTTGCTGCGAGGACGCACTCGCGATTGAGGAAGGATCAGCTGCGTGAAGTTGAATGGCATGAAAGACATTATAAACAACCAGAGACGCACCTTGCACAAATGCAAGCGATCTGTCCACTTCTCGCCCGCTATGTGCATGCACGACGAGACGAAGAACAGCGAAGAACTCAGAACCAGATAGCGTGTCCTCGTGCCCTAGATTCGGAGCAAACAATTTCAAAATCTAAATCATGTCGGCGTCAGCGAAGAAAGGAGGTTTGAGATGCGGGCGACGCGCACCCCGTCTATCACAGAGGCTGAGACGTTCGGATATCGTCCTCGAAGCCATGCTCTGGCCTCGCGCACACCAACGACGATGTTCTCGAAGTACGCATCCTCGTCCTTTCCAACTTTCCCTTCGTCCATGGCCAGATCGCGCAGGCTGCCAGTGTACAACTCATACTCGGCATCACTCAGGGCAGATACATGCAGCGCTAATCTTCGCATTTCGAAGTGAAGTCGACAGTAAGGACGATAAGAAGAGGACGGCGAGGATTAGCGGTGGTAATTGAACGGTAAGCTCCAGGATTCCAGGAACACAAATCTTTGCACGTGTACACCGCCGACGGCCTCCGAAAACATCACATGCAAATACGGACCTTGCGAAAACGACGACTATAACCTCCGCAATAATAATATGATGGCGGTATCCACGCCGGAAGCATAAGTATATAAAACCAGCGACCCACAAAATGCTTTTCTTTTCTCATCCTCCTTCGTTTCCAAGTTTCTGAGACTGGTTCTCCTCGTTTCTTTTCGTTGAATAATTCCGCCTTTATTTCCTACTGTCCATCGCTCGTTTCATTCCTGTTCTCGTCCTCGTTCAGCACAAGATGTTGTTTTCTTATCTCAGCGTTGTCGCCCTCTCCATGCTCAATGTAGGAGTTCTCGGTGGTACGATCTCTATCCAATCTTGCGCGTGCGCTCTATAAATTTATACCTCCCAGCCCCCCTCGAACGACGCCAAACAACTGCCTGCTTCACCCCCGGAAAAACAGCCCTCCCCGCAGAGGTGGCAAGCGGTATTCCTGCCTTGGTCAAAGCTGTGAAGTGCACCGCGGGTACTTCAGTAACGGGAGTACCTGACGTCTCCTCCGGTGGCATCGACTTCAAGACGATCGATTTCCAGAAGAGCACAAAAAGCCCGCTTGGATTTGCTTTGTGCGTGTTTTCTGGTAGTCAGCCTTTTTGGGGTTTAGTTCTGATACCTTAGTTCTCTCTTTGTAGACAAACCTTCCCAACCCCTGCGGATCCTGCGACGGCAGACTTGGCCACCCTCCAGAACCAACTGAACGACTACCTAGCCGTCGAAGCTGGTGTCCGTGTACGTCCTATCCCATTGCTTGCAGAACATTGCACCGGATGCTGATCATTTTCTATTGAATCTTGCCTGTCTTTCATTCGCTTTCTTTCTCCAGAGTAACAATGGAGGCGCAATCCTTAACTCTGTCAAGAGCGTGAAGTTTTTCCTCCAATTCCAAGTGGCGCGCGTGAAGACCGCCCAGGGCGTGAAATTGGGCGTCGCGGATACCGTTGAGCATCAGCTTGGCAAGGTTACCAAGGTGTGTGGATGTTATCTCGTCTTTCGTCTAGTGTGCGCAATATGTCGCGTATCGTTTATACGATGGCACTCGGCACGACAGACAGATAAGACGAGGAGCTCAGCAGGCTGCTCGAACAGACAACTGACGTGTCTTTTGTATTACAGAACGCGGTGGGTGCGAGCGCGAGCGAGATTGCGCAGGTTACTGCGTTGGCCAAGGTCGTATAATCTGGAGTTATCAGACTGATCATGCGAACAGTATTCACCTTATTTCGGGAATGGTGTTTATCATATTGGGATTATAAATGATTGGGATCCAAAACGTCAAACGCACCAAATATCTTCGGGATCACACGATATACAGGTTTGGTCACAGCGACACAGCTTGGACTTCACAGACAAGCAAGTGGAAACAGAAGAAAGCCCTCCAGTCGCTGGAAACTTGGCCAAACCAGCTGAAGATTCAATGCTGCTCAAATCAATCTCCTCCAAGGTCGAAATATTCCAACAGCCCGCTCCACCGCCTGCGCGACATCACCCAACCCAGAATCTTTCCTCCCTTTTACAACCACCCCCCGCCTCACATTCATGGTCGTCTGATTGGGGAACAACTGCGCAGTAACCGGACACACCACCCCCGTCTCAGGCAGCGTCCCGTTCTGGAAATACTGTTGCACGTAACCCAAGGTGCAATTCGACGGCGCGGCAAAGGACGTGTGCTGTTTGTATGAGGTGAGCGTCTATTTCATGGGCGTGTGAAAATTGAGAAAACAGAAATAATAATTACCCCGAGCGAGTCCTGAGTCAATACAACGGCTCCCGGGAAGGCTTTAGCTGTCTTGGTCGCCCTGTCAATATCTTGTTAGATTGAGCTTGCATGACATGGGGTGAGGACTTGCCCAGCGAATGGGGTCACAGGATCTGCAGTGTTTCCAATTACGAAGAGTGGGAAGCTCGTATTCCCCGTGATAGGACCTAAGGTCCAGCTCAGTTCTCCCGCGATAAATCAGCGGATTCAAAGTATGGTTACCTTTGAAGTTATCGAGGTGTATACGCCATCCTCTAATAGGATTCGAGGACAAGTCAGTAGACTTTAGTGCCAGAGTAGTAGATGTAGACGTACGAGCAAACGGTACGCAGGCCAGCCACGACATCAGAGAAGCTCGAGATGTTACTAATTCGTTTTGTATACGCCTCCAGGGCTTCTGCATCGTCCGTCACCGCCTCGCCGTCCCCACACGTAACGGATGCTATAACGGGGTCTACAAGTGCCTGCGACAGACCAAAAATAATGCTCCCATTCCCATTCCGCAGGTCCGCAAGCCCCTGCGCGAGGACGCTGAACGACTGGTAGGGCATGTAGAACGCACTCATGATAGCAATTTTAAGCGTCGGGTGGTCGACGATGCCGTATGTCGTTTGATTGGGAGTGAATGCGACTGCGGGCTGAGCGAGGACTTGCGCGTATAAGTTGTCGAGGTTGTCAGAGATAGCCTGCGGGCTTGAGGCGTAGAACGCGCATCCTGTGGGGCCCGCGCTGTGGCATTCCGTGAAGAAGAGTTGAAGCACTTTGTCCGTGTCGAGCGTTTGATTAGACCAGTCCGCTAATCGATGCTCCATGTTATTAGGTCCTTTTTAATTCAGATGGGATTCAAACGCACTTTTGTAGTATCCCTCCATATCGAATACACCTAGAAGAACGTATAAAGATCAGCGATTTGTTACGGTAGAAAAAAATCGAACCGTCTATGACGAGGCGTTCAACTTTGTCCTGCAATGGAGGTAAGATATTGATCAGAGTTTGTCAAATGATTCAGAGCTTACAGGGAACATCGCTGCAAAGGTTGCCCCAAGAACCGTCCCGTACCTGTTAATAAAGTCCAGAAGAACTCTATCCAGATCCTATCGCACGACTCACGATATGCCCCAATACTGCAGCTTCTCTGAACCATGAGCTTGTACGATAGTCAACATATCCCGCGCAACATTATCCGTAGTGACAAATGGCAACACCCCCTTTGTGCTGTCGCGATCTTGTGCTAAGCGCCCCAGCACCTGGAAATGCGCCCACTGGCTTGGAAGCACATTTGGAAAGGCGGTCGCATCGGTGGCGTGCGGGCCAAAATCGAACATCGCCTGCTCAACGTTGGAGAGAAAGAAAGAATCGAATATCGACGGGGTCGTATTGGCAATGCCTACGATCGTTCAAAAGAGTTTCCTATCTGGCGAAAGAAACACACTTACCGCGTGCATCGAAGCCAACGACGTCGAATTCAGGACCAATGACAGTAGCAAGCTCCGCACCGAGCTGCAGGATAGCGTCTATGCCGCTCTGACTTGGTCCACCTGGGTTGAACAAGACGGGACCACGGTAGTCTGCCGTTCCGTTAAGATGGGACGGGATACGTATGAGAGCAAGAGCAAATGAACCAGCAGAGGGGTTTGAGTAGTTCATGGGCACCTGTGATCACGATAGATCAGCAGCATGGAAATTGATATGCCAAATGACATACAGTCAAGCGTGTGCACTGAGTAGGAGGAGAGAAACAGTCTATCCAATTCAATTCGCTGCTCGGTACAATCTAAGAATATCGAATTAAAACTAAGTCAGGAATCTTGAGATAGAAAAAAGAACGTACGGAGCTCCAATCAAAGGCATCTCCATCTTGAGCATGGACAGAGCGTGAAAAGGCCGTTATAGCGAGAAAAATGAACGCTATATTGGAAAGTAACATCACTTCTGCAGTTCAATGGATGCAGTATGACAAGAAATAAACGAGAGTTATAGGTTGATTGAAGATACCTCACCGAGCATCTGTCTCCAGCTTAAATACCTTTCGACGCTTAGACATGCCGTCGGAATCGTGCAATACCAAAAGCTAGTTAGAGCCTGGCGGGGTAAAACGACCTTGAACTTGGGATAGTACATCGTTACGCGGGAGGGCTGTGGTCGTCGTTGAATACGCATCAGTCACAGGTAAGCATCGCGCTGCGCATTATATGTAATGTAACTTGAGGCACGGAAGCTACTGATATCGGCGAAGTGTTAGCATACTCTTGTAATCTTAGAGTCATTCACAGACGAGCGCTGAGCGTTGTCTTTGTCTTTCGCACTAGCTCCTCCGGTCGAATACTATAGTCGTTGCAAAGTTTAGTCATACAAATGCAGCAAGAGAGTACTCACTAGGTACAGCAACAGTGGTAGCTAAAGCTGCGGATAGCAAAGCGCAGGCATGCAGAGCCACGTCTAGACATAGACGAAATGCGCAGACTGTTTCAAATCCTGTTTTGCGTTGAGGAGTTGTCGCACAGATTACTATCTGCAAGTTCAACAAACTGCGTTGTGTTTACCACACATACGGTATAAAACTCCACAACCTATGAAATCCAGGGTCTTCTTTGAAAGGTGTCCGGACTCCGAAACGCTTGTCTCCTTAAAAGCAAAGTCCGAATTGGGCACGACAAGAACACAACACCACTTCAGCACCCACTCCCCGTCCAATGTCTTCCAGTCCATCCCACAGGTTTTGTCGCATGCCCCATCTCCGTTTGCATTCCTCACGAGGCGGCCCCTCTCCCATGCTCGCAACCGTGATCAAAATGAGCCCATGTTGAAGGCATCACTATTCTTTTCTCCTCGATACCAGAGGTGAGATCACGATCAGGGAAAGAGGGAAGCAGGACATGAGAGATGCCTAGACAAGAGCTTCGGAGAGACAGAGAAGATAAGGCTTCACATAGCTTGCGTACGAAGTAGAACACGGAGATGCTCTCCAAAGCACGAGCGTGATGTTCATGATTAAGGCTGCTTGTGTGGGAATTTGCTCTCGACTTCAGCACCTGCCGCTGAGGAGGCTTTTCCTTCGTCAACTAACTTGAAGGACTTGTTGTACTTATACTTGAGATGATGGAAGGATGGTTGTAACACTTCGTCACTTCGCAGCCTGCAGGCAGATGACCTCAAGGGTAATATCCTCTTTCAAAAGAGCCTGATTGTGAAGTGACGAGCAAAAGTTTGGTGCAACGGGAAGTAGATGATCCGGAAACAGTAGAGGTTCTTAGCATGCTGATAGTACTTTTCGTGTGAGGGGAGAAGACATCATACCCACCAGCTGATGATACACTGGCCCCATTTCTAATCTGTAACTTAGATGGTAGCTTAAGGTACTTTCAAACTCAGAGCTTACATCCCCTTGGGCTCAGGTTCGACTTAAATGTTGGCTCACTCACGCGGTATACTTTCGGAGGATACTATGAAAAGACTTACTGATTTAATGAGGGTAGGGTTTATTTAACGAAGGGGTGGGGATGAGGGAAAGGGTTAGGGGAAATGAAGGGGGAGGGGTCAAGGAGGGGGTGTAGTAGGTGGTGGGGATTTCGGTGGTGAGGAAGATGGGGGAAGGAATGAAGAAAGGGCGGGGGTGCTCAGCAAGTCGGGCGGGTTTATATATGTCGAAGCAGCGGGGTTTTAAAATGAACCTACTATCACGACATGATGCGCGCTTCTGTCCGCCCGCCCCTTGCCCGGAGGTCAACTTCCTCTTTTACATGCGAATAGGCGAATCGTCGCTCCAACCTGTTAATGCCATGCAAATTTTATGAACCTCTGCTCTTCGAAGTACCAAATCTACGCCTCTCCATCTAGATTCTCACCCACTGATTTTGTGAGTTACGAGCATCTTCGAGTTGAGTTTACACGCTAAGAAAACATCGTCCATTGTCCACATATACCTAGTCTATTTTCCAAAATTGAACTTGAAATCTTTCGCGTTTTCTTCTCAATTGCGTTCGCTTGATGCTCGCCGCGTTTGCTCCATTCAATTCAAGGTCTGACATTTATTACTGAGCTCATGTGCTATCTCATATACTACACCAGCCACCAGAGCGAGACGAGGCGTACAACTTGATACTGACACCAAATCATTAAGTGAGCGGGGTTGAGATTGAACAGCAAAAAAAATACATGTGATAAACAAAGGAGGAAAGAAAGCGAAGATAGAGATGTAAGTTATGTGGATATGCGTATGTATGAACAATGCTGGTGATTTGTGACAATAAATTGCTCGAGGGGTCGAGTCTCTAGTGGATGGAGATAGGGGAGGTGGTATGATGTGATGGAAAGCGTCGATTTCTAGGGATGTCAACTGATATCATTCACCAGAGACCTGAAATGCGGTCCGAGTGTCGAAGGCATCGTAACGGCAACCCTCCAAGAAAAGCAAAAAGCAGAGATAATAAACATACTCATCCACTAAGGCGGTAACGTCTCCCTCCACCTCTTCGCCTGCTCATTCTCTCCGAAAACCTCTTGCAACACCTGGTTCACATTCTCCACATACACAAACCGGATTCCCTCCTTCACGCTTGCGGGCACGTTCTCCTCGATATCTGCCTGGTTCGCAGCGGGCGCTAGAATGGTCTTGATACCCGCGCGATGAGCAGCCAGGATCTTCTCTTTCAGACCGCCCACGGGCAGAACTTGGCCTACGAGGGAAATCTCGCCCGTCATAGCTATTGCATAAGCGTCAATATTGAGCCTAGCATACAATTGGTCGAAAAGTAAGAAGAGGGTAAAACGCACCTATATCAGGGTTGATCGGCACCCCGCTGAACAGACTCACAAATGCGCTCAAGATCGCCGTGCCCGCGCTAGGGCCTTCTTTGCCAATGCTACCCTCAGGCATATGCACATGCACATCCCGATCCGTCAAGAACTGCTCCTTCACATCCTTTGTAATGCCCAGGTCATACGCATGTGCGCGTACCCACGAGAGTCCAATCTGCGCTGACTCTCGTATAACCTCGCCGAGCTTGCCGGTCAGCTGTAGGGCGCCTTTTCCCGGCATGCTCTGTATGATAATAAGCGTCAAAAGAACATGAGCACCAGAAGAAAAAGAATGTAGCGTACCATAGCTTCAATGGGCATAACCGCCCCACTCCCATTTCCTAGATACCCTAAGCCCGTGCTGACGCCTGCAGGCGGTGGCTTGCTATACAACCGGTCCTGGTGATAGATCGGGGGACCGACGTAGTCCTTCAGGTTCTCAGCTGTAATGTGCACATGCACCGTGGACGGGATGTGCATCGGTTTGCGTGCGGTCGTCGTGGGCTCGGTGGAGGTTGAGGTGATGACGGCGTCGGGGATTACGTCGGGCTGTGGCTCAGCCTCAGGCTCGGGGGGAATGGTGGGATCGTTCGGGGGCGGGACGCCGCCCACGACGGGGTGGTGGTGTTCGTGTACAACGGGTGCCTGTGTCTGGCCGTCCTCCTTTGTCGCTTCCTCCAATTTCGTCGTCGTCGCCGTAGCAGCAGCCGTGACAGCAGCAGCAGGTTCAACATCCTCCCCAAGATCCTCCACGAGCTTCAGCGCCGCTTTCCTATATATCTTCTCAATATATTTCTTCAAATTTCTGACCCCACTCTCCCTGCAATACCACCGAATCAGAGCCTCCACCGCCCCGAGGTCAAGGCTCACGTCGACGTCCCCGAGACCGCTCTGCTCTTTCGCCTGCGGTGCAAGATAGCGCTCGGCAATCGCCACCTTTTCCTCGGAGACGTAGCCGGACACTTCCAGGACCTCCATGCGGTCGAGCAGAGGCGCTGGGATTGTAGAGAGGTTGTTTGCAGTGCACACGAAGAGAACGCGCGAGAGGTCGACTGGGACGTCCATGCTATACATAGTATCGTTCGTCAACGGGACGTAGATATGAGGGAAACAGAATACGCACTAGTGATCGAGGAAACTGCTGTTCTGTTCAGGATCGAGCATCTCGAGCAGCGCACTAGAAGGATCTCCATTATGCCCTCTTCCAATCTTATCCACCTCGTCGATGAGCACAAGTGGGTTCTCGGTCTCCACGCGCTTCAGCGCTTGAATAATCTTGCCCGGTAGAGCCCTATACACATCCCATGAGCGATCCCAAACCAACAATTTCCCATCTCTCGGGAAAGACTCACCCAACATAAGTCCTCCGATGTCCCTTGACCTCCGCGACATCCGTCAACCCACCAACGCTGAACCTGAAGAACCTTCTACCAAGTGCGCGAGCGATACTCTTCCCGATACTCGTCTTGCCCACACCCGGAGGCCCGACGAGGCAGATAATCTTGCCCTGAACGGTGCCGCGTAATTTGCCGACAGCGAGGAACTCGAGGATACGCGACTTGATGTCTGTGAGCCCGTAGTGGTCCTCGTTGAGCACGCGCGTTGCATGTGGGAGGGAGAAATTTTCTGGTGTGGACCGACCCCATGGGATCTGCAGAATTTTTGTTCAGTTGTCAGATTATGGCGAAATGGAGAAACACATACCTGAGTTAACCAATCCAAATAATTCCTCGTCACATTCGCCTCACTCGCCGCCGGCTCAAGGCCCTGCAGCTTATTCAGCTCCTCCTCAAAAACCTTCTGCACGCCCTCAGGCATAACCAAACTCCTCGCCCGCTCTCTGAATTTCTCAATCAACCGGTCCTTGCCATCGCTCTCCATGCCGAGTTCCTTCTTGATGCCCTTCAGTTGCTCCATCAGATAGTACTCCCTCTGGCGTTTCGCGATCTTGCTGTCCACGTCGCGGCTGAGCTTGGACTGCAGCTGAGCGTTGATAAGTTCCTTCTTGAGGACGAGCAGGGCCTTGCGCAGACGGTCGTCGACGACGAGACTTTCGAGGACGTCCTGCAGTTCGCCGACCTCGCCCGTGGAGACGGCCGCGGCGAAGTCCGCGAGCTTGTCTGGCTCGTCGAAGACATTAGCGGCGACCTGGTTGATGCTGAAGTTCGTGATCTGGTCCCGGAACAGTGGGTTCAGTTGCGCGATGTCCTTGAACACGGACACTATTTCGGACATGAACGCTCGGATGTGCTGGTCGTCCTTTTTGTACGGCTGTGTCTGCAGGTTCTCGACGTTTACGATCGAGACGGCGTGCGTGTGCAGGAAAGCAGTCTGTGCGGGAGGCGAGGTAATGTCGGTGATGGATGCTGGTGACGGTGACGGCGGTGGTGTGGGAGGTTCGACCGTCTG
>QFFD01000279.1:0-17461 GCA_003314615.1 Pholiota microspora
TTGTACGCTATGGGGAGCCCGAGGATGTTGGTGCAATATATCGCTCCCTGAGATCCTTCTGCTCAATAGCTGGTACGTAGTCGGGATGGGTGTACCATATTTCACCGGGGACATGGATACAACAGCACTGTAAGAACCACAAGGTATCTCGTACAATCTACCATCTCCGATGGAAACTCCAGGCATCAAGATCACCGGAACTCGAAGACCCATGTGCGTCAAAGTCAACGGCTCGATTTGGCTAAAATATTTCAGATTGACAGACGCGGATCGCTCGAGGTAGTGTTGTGGGGTGCTGGGAAGTAATCTAGAGGTAGAAACATAGTTTCCCGCGCCTGCCCAGTTGAACAGATCGAGGACGCCGTAGGAGTGGGACGCCAATATCTCCTGCAAGAGCCGGTAGAATGCGCGTTCGGCGCCCTCGCCATAGGCTGTCGTGATGCTGACATTAAAGAGTCCCATCAAGGAATAGGCAGTGTCCTCCTCCCTTGTCACCGCACGCCGCGCGGCTAGCTGCATCCTCCGCGAAAGTGGGACGGGGTTTGTCGACGAGCGTATATCCATGAGCTCTTGCACAGTCATCGATGTCGCTTCTGCTATTTCGTCTCTAATTAATCCCTCTGTCTTGTCATTCTCCGCTGCGTCGGTGAGTCGCTCCCAGCGCCGATTGTAAAACTTGAGAACGGGCGGTGCAAGCAGCTCCTGCAGCGTCCACCCACGCATGAACCACGAGTCAGAGTGCATTTCCGTAAGAGACCCGGTCTCAGCGAGGTACACAATGCAGACTTTTGAGCGCTCGTACCAGGTATACATCGAGCGAATAGATTCGTCCAGCTCAGCGCTGCTGTCCTTGTTGATACAGACGGTGTCCATCCACCCGAGCGTGAGTCCGTGATTTCTATAAGCGGCTTTGCAGAAATTGACCAGCTTGCGGTATCCCGTACCAGCATGATCGAAGCGGCCTGTAGTCCACTCGCCGTAGCTGATCTCCCCTGGTGTGGAGTGAAGCCATGTATGCGAAAGGATTGCATATTTTACATTCGCGTCTAGCCTAGCATCGATTAGTGTATCCTCATCGTGTTCCCCATCAACGGAGCTCATATTCGTTTCTGCGAAATAAGTAGGCAGTTCGGACAAGACTTTAGCGCTGAGGTAGGCAAATATTTCTCCTCTGTTGAGCAACGTGATTTCTAGAACAGAATCGCGTTCTTCGAAGGACAATAACTGGATGGGCATTTTGTTGAACACGCGCTCACGGAGTCTCCCTAGAAGTTTGTCTTCGAGCATAGTCATTGGACTGCATATCTGCAACGTAGCTAAAACGAATCAGAGGAGCAGGCGTAAAATATATACAGAAGAAAAGAGGTTGTATACTTGATCCGTATATCTTTCTGTCCACGGGAAAGGCTAGCGCTTCGGTAGACGTAGGTGTATCTGATTTTCGAAAATCGAAAACACGAATTAATCTGTGCCTGGACGTGCGTGTGATATGTAGTACTCACCTGTTTTCACGACCATATTTGCCTTGTTTGTGCTAAGGCATTGAGGTTCGACAACACTGCGAATCAGATCTTTGAGCGCCGCAATGAGCGGCGCTGCATCTTCAGGCCGCAGTGTACATCTCCCGATGTCTTATCGATAATAATAGTAGCTAGTGGGTATAGAATCAGACTTGGTGTGGTAAAATACAGAACTTACCGATGTCCTCTGAACCTGCCACCGCTTGGAGGAGTGGTACGATAAATGAGTGTAATGCCTTGGAGAACGCGTGCTCCTGATATGTCAATGCTGTGTCATGTTCTGCTGGGAAAGGGAAGTGTTACATATGGGAAGCGTGTGTGAATGCCATACCCTTCTCGATGTTACACCCTCCGCGCGATGTCGACTGAGTCTCGTTGGCCGCCATTGAGTGATGTGAGGCCAAATTGTTCCTGGAATGGGAAACACATCAGTATTATAGGGTTCGACTATTGTGCACTCCTGCTCGACAGACCGATGTAAGAGCATAAGCTGGAAGAAAGTAAACAAGGCGATCTTGTCGTCGTGGGAGAGGCAAAGAATGTTCGACGTGTCACTGCCTCGAGCAGCTAATTTTAGGCAGCACCTGTACAGGATGCTGTCTAAAATTAGCGTCACAACTGACAATACTTACAACCAAAGAGAATTTACGACTGCGTATGTAGGTGTTCAAAGGGTGAACGCCTGCGCGCTGGAATACAAGCTATATGAAACAATGTGCCGATATATACATAGTGTTGCGAGATGTTCACGAGAGAAGAGTGTATACTTTGATCAACAGTCCTGCCAACGTTCAAGTGTTCAACGTTCAACTTCAAGTTGCCGAAAGATTCACAATGGTGTGACCGTGGACAAATTCGGCGGTCCCGACTCCCGAGCAACATCAACCTGCTCTTTTCAATGTTGAACTTGACCTTCGTCCGGACTCCGCTCCCATCACAAGATTTCCGACAGCCAATATTCTGCAGACAGCATACGCCCACCCCTTCGACCTCACTCCTCTGGTCAGGTCATTCGTCAGCTCGCTTCATGTTAACAAGGGCGGACGTTCGAACCCTAGGAGAAAACCGCGTCCTGCACAGCAGTACTACTGACATGTAGATACAGTCTATTGTAAGTTTACCATTCAAGCACAGAGATCACATACAATCTAGAAAAATTATGTTCAGATCGATCACACGTTCGGTCTTGGTGCGCTGCGATTCGACCCTTCCCGCGCGCCCGTCGTAAGGGAGATATTAAAAAGCTACGAGGAAGCCATAGGCAGTTTTCCTCCAAAATCTGCGTCCCTGTAGATCTATGAGTGACTTTGAACGCCGGGAACGAGTGGGATGGTCCGTGCGCGTCCTGCTGTGCATCTGTTATCGTAGTTCATTGTAGTCTCAGTCCGTGCACACCCTGTCTCCGTTCGGCGTTTGTGTCTGCTGGAAGACTCCATGCGACTCTCGGCTACCCTTTGTCAAGCTTTATCTTGGCCTCGCGCATAGACTTTAGACTGCGCTCCTACTTCGACGTTAATTCCACCCCCAACGTCGACTCGCATTCACCACACGCCCCTCCCTCTGCCATGTGGGTCTACGGGAGGCCCACCTTATAGGACTTTCAGTCTGTGCGGTGCTCCATCGAACCATCGAGCCACCGTACAACGGCACATATACCCTATTCATATGGGCGTCATAGCTGTGTAGACTTTGTTGCCTTACAACATGCTCGAAGCTCGGGGAGCACCTACATATGTAGGATCTTGTAATTAGCGCGAATGCACCAAACTCCCTCCGACGTCTCGATACAAGTGACTGGCGGCGTATTGGGATCGCGGTTAATAGTGAACTGTGCCGGAGACCCCATCCTTTCGCCCAATCCCACTCCACTGCTTGCTGTACTCCTTCGGCCTCTCCTTTTCCCGTCTCCGCCCAACTTCTTTCGAACATGTCTCCGTCTCCGTCTCCGTCCCCCTCTCCTTCAGGCTTCCCGTCGACTTCGACACCGCTTCCAAACTAAATTCGTCCCAGCAGACTGATCGTGACATGACCATGATCATGCCCCCGCCACGATCCGAGATCCATGAACCCGATCGGCGATCGACAATCTAGATCTATTTACAGGCGAGCGAGTCTAAACGTTAAACGTTAAACTCTGGATCTTAGGCAATGCTACATAGATCTCACTGCAGTGCTTTTGCTCGGATTCATTTCTTCGCTTGCGAGTGGGCATGTACCAGTCTCCAATTTTTAGCTCCCATCCTCAGTTTTCAGCCTCAGCCTCAGTCCCGGACGCCCACGCCGCCCAGCCATGGCGCTGGTCTCGTCTTACTCGCTGATACCTTTCTGGCGAACGCTCGGATGCTGTATTTCAGCAGGGCTTCGTGTCTGACGTCTGGCGTCATCTACCCATGCACCAATGGAGACGCACCCGCAGGAGTATGTCAAGTGTCATCGGCACTCTGTAATATACGTTTGAATTGCAAGTGCCGGTGTTGATGTTGGTATAAGTGTAGGTGCTAGCTAGGTACGATGGTCAAGACGGTGCGGAGTGCTTTAGCACTTGGGTGAGATCAGTAGTCAGATTGGAACAGAGCCTATGTATCACTCTCAAATTTACTGGTCTCTCCCTCTCCAGCATAACCCAGGGCCCCCGCCTGCTTGACTTATCAATGTATATGCGCATCGCTGAGGCCTCCCATCTACTCCATCTACCCCTAATGCGGCTGCCTGCCAGCTCAGCGCTTATACTTTATCGCAGGCTACCGCCCGTCTTGACACGAATATGTCTTGATAACAATTACACCCTCAGGAGAGTGTACACAGGGGAAAGGCGCGTACGCAGGACACCGCACCGAAGAATTCACGCTCCAGCTATAGAGTTGCAATGATGAGTGAAGTGTCCTCCATGAAAATCGCTATTAGACTGTAAAATTGATACTTTGCCTCCTTGTTCAATCTGTCGTTGGCAAAAAGATGTGATGAGGTTACTATTTACGCCTTTACGGAATTATCCCCTCCATCGTCGCCTTCTGCCTTTGGCTCGTCCTGTGAAAGAGTTTTGCTCTCGACATGCGCTTCGGCTTTCACTGGCATATCGTCCAGAACTTTGATGTTGATCGCCGTATGAGGCCCTTTCGCCACGCCGGAAGCTTCAGTAGTCCCTGTAACCTCTGGCCCTACTTCTACGTTAATTATTACATGTGGCCCTATAGTCGGAGCTGGTGGAAGCTCAGTATCGACGATACTGCTGACGATGCGGGGCTGTCGTTTGGCCTCATCTGGGATGTACCGCTCGGCAGGCTCAGGAAAGGATTCTTCATCGACACTTTCCTCGGCACCGCTTATATCAGGATCTGTGGAGGAGAGGGAGGAATTTGGATCAGAAGGATGGCCGTTCAATGCTGTAGGATCAGGGAGAATATTTGTGGCTGAGGCTTCGCCGACGCGCGTAACTGAGTGAGAAAGTATCTGTTGCACCTCTGCGCCCCCATGATTGATGGGATTGGGGATGGAATACACTGATAATGTCGTAACAGCCGTATTGTTTCCAGGATTTACGCCCAGGGATGCTACACTTGGCACAACGGCTTCGGAGAGGACGGGGACGGGGACGGTGAGTGAAAGTGTGTTGACAGCGACACCCGCCGCTGCACCCTTTTGTACATCTCGGCCTTCCGAAGAGGATACCGTCCTAGACTCGGGAACATTTTCTTGCACTACTACAATCCGTGAAGCTAGACAGCTCCTATTCAGCGCCGTGACAGATATGAGGCAAATCCAATTGATCTTGCCTTCATTAACATCATCCAGCCGCTGGGTGAGAACGCTCCACCACTTGTCCGTAAAACCAGTCATCTCGGTATAATTCCAAAGAACTTTAGGTTTAGCATATCGTGTCTCCAATATACTGTTCTTCCGCCCCTTGAGTGATTCTTTGTACGATTGCAGCGCTTCCAGCACAGACCTAAGACCTTGACCGAAGCTGCTGTTCTGGTCTGACAATGCGTCCTGGCCTGATCTCCACCACAAAAGCTCCGAGGCAAATATTGCCGCCAGATAGAATAGAAGGCTTGGTGTATCATCAGCATTCGAGTTTGCGTTGGCCCGGGCCCTCTCGCTGTCGAGATGCTCCGCGACAGACTTGAATATTGCGGCATACTGTGTATTGATTTCGGAGCTAAACTGCTGCTTTTCAAGGTCCTTCGGAGTGTCTGTCGAATGCGCCCACTGCAGATAGTCATCGGTCATAGAGGCCAATCTAGAAACAATGTTTACCATGTCTGACTGGGCATACGATGTTTTCAAGGATTGATCCTGAGAGATGCGATGAGACGCAATACTTGTAAAGGCAACATCGAGCATCCTTGCAGTGGTAGAATATCTTTGATCTGTATGGTACCTATAAGCGCACATTAGTTGATTATTTTTTGAAACATACGATTGGATTTCGCGAAGGTTGTGACTTTATAGACCATGGTCGACCGTATGATGTGGATGGACGGTAGTATAAAAGACGTTTGGCCGGGTTTCAAAGGTTGTATACAACTCGTTTTGGCGTTCAAATGAGTCCATAACTCGGCGTAGTACTGTTCAAGCTCAGGAGAGGAATTTTGTTCAAGGAGCAATTGGAGGAAATTATACATCTGGTCAAGGTGAAATATAATTGTTTTGCTGTTTTCGATATACTTTTCTAGTTCGATGCGGTCCACTTGATTGAATTTGTAGGCGCCACCGTGTATAAGCCACTCCGAAAGAGAGCACGAAGATTCTGATGGACTGAGGAGTTGTTCGAAGTAATGGCTACGGCGATCTTTACGCTGTTCAGCAGCCATGGCTGTTGGAAACTTGGTCCAAACAGATTTAGAAACCTCGTCAAAGCAATGTACCACCGCCCCAAGAAATTCTTTCGTATGTTTCGCACTAGAAGTCTCCTGCGCTATATTTGTAAGAACCCGAACTACATCATGCAGCGGAAATCCTCTCCACGACCACCAATCTTGATGATCGTATACCCCAGGGTCCTTGTCGAGTATGCACTGGTGGTATCCATCTCGTAAATCGAGCCATTCACGATCTGAGATAGCCCATGTGCGTTGCTGTAGCACTTTCCGGAGATATATAAGCACGGAATATCGTCGAAGTAGTACTAGTGGAGCAACCTTAGAACCTTCGAGCGCATGGTAGGCACAAGACATGCCATAGGAAAGCAAACGAAGAGGAGGGGAAAGTATAGCTAAGATCGCATGCGACTGGGGAGATTTGTATGCACATGGAGCTGGTGGTGTTCTATATGGATAAAACCCAGTCAAGAAAAGAAAGTCTTGCAAGACCGGCAGCACCGTCGTGGCAGCCAGAAAGAAGAGTGTCAATCCGACAACAAACGCGACGGAGATTATGAGTCTTCTGTCAAGCGGAAGCACGAAGTCGACGAGGCCTACTAAGAACAGAGCGAGGGCAGCCTGAAGAAGGACTGGAAGCGCCGCAAATATCTGGGGCACCCACCAGACCTCCAATGCTTCTGTGCGCATGTGGAGGATAACGACTTTCTCTTTGGTGGAGGATTCGGGATACGATTGGTGTTCTCGGAGCCACTGGAGGGATATAGTACCGATGAGGACGGTGGTGAGGGATAGGATGAGGCTGAGAAACCAAAATACATTTATCCGGACAGATGATGACGTGTACGAAAAGGGAGCAGCAATGGCCGCTTGATCGACAGACAGCGGGAATGGAGAAGAGTTCGAGTTGTTAAGGTTGGCAGCTATGTGAAATAGTATAGCGATGACGGCGGCATTGGAATCCGGTTGAAGAAACTTATACGATTCGATGACGAAGGCGGTAACAACAGCCGAGAAGAGACCAGCCTGAAGCAAAGATTGTGAGTTCGCGAACAGTTATTGATGTATGTTACGCACGAAAATCAGCAACGTCTGTACTTCATCCTTCCATGCAGTACAACGCGCAGTATCAGCCTCGAGCGCTGGCTTCAATAGGACTTCCCATGCACTGCCGTTTGGCTTCAGAGGTGGGTCTTTGAATGCATACAGCTTTTCTGGATCTTGAGGCTGGGGGTTATCATCTACTTTCCCCTTATAATGACATCCAGAGCAGTAAGGATACACAGTGCCTCAGAATGTACTGCATCACTCACCAGTTTTCCCGCATTTCCGTCCGAGTTCGATTGAGTACCGGTAAATTTGTGGACAGACATGAACTAGAGTAGTTAGAAGAGCTGGGTGACGTTGGAATGACGTGCAAAAAGCTGTAGTAGCGTTCTAGAGCACTTTTTATATTCAAGTATTGCAACTCATTCGCGTGGATGAGTGGTCAGGTAGTGTTGAGAAAGACATTCCGAGTTCCGCCTCGCTTGAACCCCTTAAGTACGCGAAAATAGATGTAGTTCCCACGTCGTACTCTTGAACGAACTCCTATGGTCCACTACTTACTCAAATGTGGAAGACATCCCATACACAGCCAAGCATACTACCTCCAAGGGAAGCCCTGTATGTTCCTCAAGAGATCATTGATCTTATTGTCGAAAATGTAGCTTCAGACGACACGAGAGACCGCACAGATGTCACCGCAGCCCTCTGTGTTTGTTCCCGTATCTCTCATTCCTTTCGCATATCTTCATATCGTTTCCTGTTCGGCGAAGTCAAAATTCTCATCGACGACTTTGAAAGCCGTGTTTTAGGTAATGTCCGTATGGGGAGGCTGCGCGAATTGTTACGAGTCAACCCAACTCTTGCATCTTACGTCTCAACGATGAAAATATGCATGCCTAGGATCCATAGATCCAATGTGCAGCCGGAACATCGACCTTTACAAGATCGTATTCGGACCATGTTCACATTGCAACCGAAATCCAGGACATCATGGGTCCTCCAACATTTAGCGATACATGCGAGGTTGACCTCTATTGAAATAAGTGGAAGACGGGGGTACAACATTGCGTGGAAGCGGTTCTGGTCCTTAGCCCTCGATCTGGATTTACCTCCCCTCATAATTTCCATCGTGAACTCACACCCCCATCTGCAGACATTGCGATTGGCTTATATGGTGTCTATCCCCCGATCCATAGTGGAACGACACGTAACCCCTCTCGAACATCTTTCCCTTGTCAAATGTGAATTCATACCCTCAGATGTAGGGCCAATCCTCCCCCTTGATTTGACTAGATCGATGCATTCCCCGATAAACTTTCAGAATATGAAGACGATTGTACTTTACGGGGACTATTCAGGGTCGTATCTAACGGACGACTTCTTCACCTCCTTATCCACATCAATACTTGCAGGTAAATCATCATCGGGACTGCATTTTCCCCAGCTCGAGTCTCTTTCTATCAGATGGGGGTCTAGCAAATGTGAGCTCACTGCCCTAGGGTGGCTATTGACAAGCAGAGCACCGTTATGGAGACATCTGCATGTCGAATTGTTGACATATGTCAACATGCCCCGCTTTACACGTATGCATGTTAATTCAGGTTATCCACTTCATGTTCTTATTTTCTTTCTTTGCTACAGCCTTTGCTTTGCCGGCATTCAGTGACATGGTACCTCTAAGGGAACTGCAGATTTCCAGCCCATTAATCTGTGTGGAGATGGCAGCTCCCCGACGCTATGATCTGCAGAGATCATTCCGAGAAATGTCGACTTTCCTCAGATATTTGGTCCTCCCTCCGACCATCAACACTATCTCAATCCACCCTCATGTCAATCTAGAACATCTTGAACTTGTTTCTAGAGTGGATGGCTTCTCTGGCTTTGTGTCCCTGCTCAACGACGCACTACGCTTCGTAGAGGATGTGTTGTGTGACCACATTCGCTTTGCCGGATTGAAAAAGTTGGACTTTCGCTTGACTATTTACGGCGCAGACGAAAATCACTGCGTTGACTTATCTAGTGGTATAACCCTATCACGACTCCGCGGCGGGACCTCATCTCTAGACATTAGCGTCATGGCACAGTACAAAGTAGGCAATTTGTGATTATGGATGACTGTTGCGTATATCAAACAACGAGTCATTCTGTGCTCAGTGTGCCATTATAATGAAACATATACTTATATGCTCGTACATGCCTTCCAAACAAACTTTCACGAAAAACTGAGGCTGAGGTGAATTATTACCGTTGTGAGCAGTCAGTCAAAATGTCGGGCGCTTATTCTGCATCAGGTAAATACTCTCCTAAAGAGTGGCGATGTGGTGATGATGAGAAGATATAAACTTTCGATCTATGTAATGACACAAGATAACACATTATACAAATCCAATTGCAAACGACAAAAGAAGTTGGAATGAAAAATGATGAAAGGAAAGAAGTAAAAAGGAAAAGAAACGATAAAAGATATACAGGAACCTGCAACGAAAGGGGAAAAAATGTAAAAATGAAGTGAAAGAACTAAAAAACAAGCAAAGTACTCGATAGTAGCGTGCGGGGATGCTGTATGTCACGGAATGTGAGTGAGTGAGACATTGAAAGTACGGTAGAAATTGCGGAGACGGAAGCGGTTATGAGTGGGTCAGCAGGCATTAATTATGTAGTTGTCATGGTCGGTCGTCGTGATTGTGTTCGTCGGTCCGTTGTCAGCATATATCCCTCGAGTTTTCCCGTTAAGAAGATTGAAGCAATGCACCCCTCAAGGACTCCGCATCCTCACATCATCAGCACCAGCCGATCCCGATCCCGACCTCCGCCTTTCCCTCTCCCTCTCCCGGCCCACTGGCGCCGCAGTCGTTCTTTCATCCTCCCCGCCTTCATCCCCCAACACGCTCCCCGCGACCGTCCGCCCGGCACGTATTGTAGGCTCATCATCCGTGCTCGCAGTCCCCGCGTCTGTACTTGCATCCATGTCCGTCTCCGTCCCTGCATCAGTACTGGCGTCGTCTGCATCGCTAGGGTCATCGTCTCCCGGTGTCGAAGCTATACTGGACGTCGACGTCGATGCGGACGCCACACTCGACGAAGATGAGGCGGTCGACAACGTACGCCCTGTCCCCGACCCCGGGGCACCGAATGAAAATGCGCGTGATGGCGCTGCAGGTACAGGACCCGCATACCCCATTTCCCCACCATACCCAGGATACCCATAGCCATACCCATTGGCAGATAGGTATTCCTGAGGAGTATACCCAGCCCCGATACCGTACCCCACTAGCAGAGGCTGGCCTGGCGCATAACCTACACCAAACGTTGTTCCCAGCGGCACCTGCGTGCGCGACATATGTGCCTGCGGCGAATGCACAGGATGCACCGCCGCTGGAGGCACGAGTGGAATAAGCGGACGTGAATAAGAATTGGCGAGGGTGGGGTAGGATGACGAACCGGTGATGGCAGAGGGGGACGTGAAGATGGTGGGGAAAGACAGGGATGTTGATGACGTTGGTGGTGTTGACTGGGACGAAGATGGATGCGGTTGTGTCGCTATTGGTGTTGAGGTAGGCGTGTTCGATGAATGTCCTGGGCGGTGGTTGCTCGCAGAAGCGGCAGCAGCAGCAGCAGCCGCGAACGTCGACGCAGAAGTTTCCGGGTGTACAGGCGGCGTTACTGAGGCAGGCGTCTGGGGAGCGGTCACTGTCGCTGTTGATGACCCAGACGAGCTTGACTGTGACGACAATGACGGCGTAGAACTGGTAACGGGAGGTCGATGGTGTTGATGTGGAGGGTGCTGATGTTGGTGTTGATGTTCGTGCGCGACCCCACTCTCCTCCTTCATGTTCGCAGCTAATGGAGGTGCATGTACTACGCCCTCGCCTACGGCTGTTGAGCGCGCAAACAGGATGAGCTGCTCTGCGTAGTGTTGCATCTCGTCGCTGGTGATGACCAGGCGGAAGTCGTTTAGAAGCAAAAATTGGAGCTCGAGTTGATTGAGCTCAGACAGAGGGAGGCCGCCAACCTGTGAATAAATCGTTAGAATGTGCATTAAGTGTATAGAACTTAAAGGTGAATAGAACTTCAATAGAGCTGACACAAAAACAGGAACAGAAGAAGATAAGATACAAGGAGCGATAGGATGAAAAAAATATAAGCGACGTTGAGGAAAGACGAACGTCTGGCTAGAAAAAAGCAAAGAATATAAAAATAGAATACAGGCGAGGTGATAACGGAAACGAGACAGGTGCTGTTGTTCCCTTCCTGCATGACACTTGCTACGATTTTTCCGTACTTTCCCTAGGCAAAGGGATGCGGAGGAGGTCGCAAAGGGCAAAAAACAGAAACAGAAAAGAAATATACAAGATACAAAGAGCGAGCATGAATCAGAAGCAGTTTTGGGCGGTAAAATTTAATGAAAACAGGAGACAGATACGTGAGTGGGGAGAACAGAAGGAAAAGCAACTGATCAGGGTGACAACCTCCCTCATGCTTGATCCACCATCCACTATTGATCCATGTATTTGGCTTCTTGGTTAATGGAATAGGAAAACAAGGAAATGCACAAAAACTGGGAGATAGGAGCCAGAATATAGAAAGGGGATATGGTAAAAGAACGGCCACGTTAACGGCACACTGCGACCCGCAACAAGTGAGAGTAGCACTAGAAGCGCTTGAAGATATAAAGAGAGAAAAGAAAACATGAGAAGACAGAAATCAGGCAGCGGAAAAAAGAAAGACAAAAAATCACGCTAGGGCTATCTGATGAAGCACTGAAACAAAGACAAGAACAGAGAAGGGGTAGGAATACGGGAGATGTAGTCCACGAGTGTGTTCAACTCCTACACCAAGGCTAAAGAGGCCAAAAAGGCACATGTTGTAGAAGGTACACAAGGGAAAACGAAAGAGATACCGAACATAGAGCTCAAATCAAATGAAAAGGAAGCGCGGAAAAGACAACCAAAAATACGAGTAGGGTCCAAGAAAACACGACGGAGTTGAATGAGGACAAGTCAAGGCAGATGAAACAGCCGACGACGCACGTCCTGCTCCCACCGAGGAAATCAAAAACGCCCCCGAAAGCGCAAAAGACGTAGCAAGGTGTGTGAAACGAGGACAAGGATGAAGAAGAGCCAGGCGATGCGCCCGAACTGAAGCAAGCAAGGGCGACACGCACACAGCGTGTCGGTTAAAGAAATGAGCAGACGGGTGGATCAGAAGATGAAATTGCGGGGTAAGGTTCACTAGATAAGATTGGACGAGAACAGAAAGACAGAAAAAGGATAGAAAGATGAGCGAACGAAAGTCGAGGAGGCGATAGGATTGATGTAGGACCTTGTCAAAGAGATGGCAAGGAGATGAAACGGTAACAAAGAAAATGGAAGATACACGAGCTGAAGCAAAGGGTGGGAAGAAGCTCACCTTTGCATATCTCGAATTCGTGTAAAATACATCACTGAAGAACTTACTCGCGACCGTGACTCCTGCAATAACCAACCGATGTATGTTGTACGAATCGATGACAAACGCCCTGCCCACCGCTTCCTCACTAAGCTTGCTGATACGGTCAAAGTAGACGAGCAGAGATAGAAATACATGGTTACTTGTCGGACAATATTTGAGGATGCGCAAAAGGTAAGCCTCGAGGGAGATAGTGGGCACGTTGCGAGCGTGGAAAGTCAGGGTAGCTGCGGGGGTAGAGATGGCACTCCGAGATGCTGTGGTGAGCGTATTCCAGATAGGCGGCATATCGAGCGGGTCGATGGTGATATTCGGCTGCGACATAGATAGTGAGTCGTTCGTCGTCGCGATGTGGGTTAGGAGCAGCGCCAATAGTCTCAGCAGGTCGGCGGCAGGGTAGGCATTGATGTCAAAGGGAGTTTGGGGATCGTCTGCCACCGGTGGTGGCGATGCGATCTTTGGGGTGGGCGTTGGCGGTCTTGGAGGTGCGACGACGACGACGGCGGGAGCAGTGTGATGGCGGTGGAGGGGGGGCTGGGAAGCCAGATTGGTTGATCGAGTTGTGATAGATCTACGAGGAGCGACATCAGGAGGCGTCGTCGCTGAGAAAGGAGCGGCCACGGCTAACATCCACCAAAAAGGTCGATGAAGAATGAGTAGTAAATGCGTAGAGAAGAAGATGAAAAAAACAGCGGCGTAGCGGCGAGAAACAAACGCACAACAACCGTATCACGTGTGTCTCCGACTCACCATCGCTGGATTTCAATTTGAGATACCCTTTTGTCCTTAACCTTCATGTTCTTCCGACATAAACGTGTGTCTTTACCCGTCGTTGTCATCACACGTTCGAACTTCTCACTGCTTCCCGCCACTCCGAGCATCCCCCATGGCTATCGGCTCCAATTAGCGTCATTTCATTGATCCTGCGTACGGGCACCACATTCATGACTACTACTACTCCTCCATACACTTACCACTTAGTCACTCAGCTTGCTGAAATGGGTGCTATCTCCGCCAATCCGAAGCTGAAGTGACAGGACGGGCATAGTCCGAGCCGGAATCGATGCCCGACTCCGCTCACCTGCGTCATTGAACTGTTCTGGCGAAGCCCGGCGATGGCCTCTGGTCCATGAATCGTACTAAAGGAGAGCTTACAGCGTGTTACTTATCGGTATCTTGTGCTTGTCTATTTGTTTTCTCACCTATCTATGCCTTCTTCCAACTAAGGCCGCCTTTCTCGACCCGAGACGCTTCCATTGTGACTCAGTAACAATCCAACACACTCTAACAGTCAACCTTGCAACTGAACTTCAAAATCCTGGCCAGGGTAAGTATCTAACATCTCGACAACACTATGTTTAACATCAGCACTGTCTGTGCCCTTATAATTAACCCTTCCATCGTTATCACAAAGCGCTGCGAGCTGAAGTACGCCGTCACAATGATCGTTTGCAAATGTGCTCAAATTCTGCCTTGCCGATATACGGTATATATATCGATGGCGGAGCCTGAGACAGGGCACATCCTTGCCACCTACTCCTTTATAACTTCCGTCGACCATCGGTTCAGCGACTGCGTCTACGCCTACGTCGAGCCCTCCTCTGCACGGGGCTGATGCACCTAGCATGTAACGAAGGGACAATTAAAGCTCACTATCGCATAGGGCCGATCGAAAACTTATCACTGTTATCATGTCATCACTCTGTCTCCCCGCTGTTTCTCTGTGTCTACGCACATTCATGAAGAAACAAAGTATAATAAAAACGCGTGTGTCGAAATCGGTCCGAGCCTCGTATCAAAGGCAGGAAATCACTTCTGCCTTAGCTAGCAGCGCTCAAGGTAGTTGAAGGCGCATAAACATAAATCACCTTCGTACGCCGCTGAAGAACTTTCCGCCCGAGTTTGAAAACCCTGTTATTACGGACAAGACTGGTTTACACACGACTTTCCGGACTGCCCCTACTGTCAGACATCTTCTATCAGATTACTCTATCCTACTGTAGCCGATGACCTGGCTGGCGTTCCAGTGGTATACACTTCCAAGATCCCCCCCCTTCAGGTTCTGTCAAAGCTTCTCAATAATCTAACGGTGCGATTAAGCCCCTCAAAAAATCGAGCCCGGTACAGATTGCGTGCTTCCTGACTCCGTTTCTACTGACTTCATTGACGAAATTCCTGATTTTTTCATCGAGAAAGTGTATGAACAGACATTGGAAAAGGCCTGGCTTTCACTTAATGCTCTCACCCAGCCTCTCGGGCTCTCTTCATCGAACTTCTGCTGATGTTAATTTCTGTAATTGGTTGTCGTCTTCGAATTGCTCTACGGCTTTGAATGAGATGTGGAATCGTGTCAACAAAGGTGCCCTGCTTGTTAGGAGCCAGCACAGTAAAGCAATTTTTGCCTTACTGCATCCACATCTAACAGATAGAAACTCGAGCTTGGGGAAATGCAGCGGCGATCGGGATAATCGTTGCGTATGTAGCGATTTGCTCAGATCGCTGGACTTGCACATTAGATAGGTCTGGCAATCATATGTGTGTAGAAAGAGAGTCTTCATATTTTGGAGATCTAAATGCCCCATTGGACCTTTCGAGTCAAGCTGCAATACAGGTATGTCCTCCGGGTCGAAATCACATTTGACAATTGAAAGACTTTCAAGAGGTTTGATCGATTTGTATCCGTTGATCCGTTCCAAAATATAGATGGGGACAAAGTGAATCTTGTCCAATTGCAATTTTTTCAGATGATGGTGTGTGTGTTTAGTGTGAAGAAGGAGGGGTGACAGGTTTTGGTCATAAGAGTAGTCAAAGTCATACCACGACGCGTGTTCGTGACCTCCGCTGATCTTGATTGTTGTGAGCTTCGCATGCGTTGATAGCCATAGCAAAACCCATTCTATGTTAGAAGTACGATTGAGAACGTTGTATCGAAGGTGTCCACAAATTTCGGTGACGTCTGGGGGAAGGGATAATGTTATACCAGTGAGGAATCAAGACGTGTAAGGTCAACATGTAGGAAGCCAGCGAAGGATTGAGTGTTAGAAATTTGCGCAGCCTCCTCATGCGTCCTTCGACTGACGCATGAACGCAGTCATATACGATTTTGAGCGTACCAAAGGAGAGCTCGTATGCAGATTCACGAAAAGATCAAGAGACTAGGGCGCAACTAGCGAGGACACGATTACTACTGTCGTCCAAGGGTATACTGTCGAAGATGAGGTCGATGATCTCTTGAGGGATATAGAGGTCTCTTTGAGGGTACAAGAGCTTTAGTATGCGGCATGGGTAGAAGCTTCAACAACAAAGCGCGACGTTCTATATATGTCACTTTTGTACGTGGGAATATTGGACCATTTCTATATTCAACTCGACTCCGTTTGTGCCCCCGCTTTGTATTCGTATAAAAGAGGTTTCCTTTTGTTAAATGCAGAGTTATTCTTTTGTTTTATTGAAACCCTGCGACCCATTCAGCTGCCCCAACCAATCCAGTGTATATCCGTGATTACTACCATATTCTCCAGAAGCGGGCCCTAAGTTATTCAAGCGGATCCTGAAGTAATCTAGATCGATGCATTGGGTTTTGTCGTTTCCTGATTGTTTACACAGATGAGTGAGTAGGACCTCTTAAGCAGAATGGTGGCACCCAAAACAATCAATGCATCACAATCTTTTGTAGCATACAAGTACCATGCTAACTTGGATGTTATGTTCGACTATGGGAGCGACAATCTAGTGCTAGGCCAGTGTGGGAATACGAAGTTTCGCGACGTGCCGAGGATATCAGCTCCGCTGGACTGATGAGTGCAAATTGCCGATGCCTCCTTGATTGAGTTGTACTTATAACACAGTAACATTCGCCTGAAATTCCATTCCGATTCGCCACTGTACTTGTATCCCTGCACAAATGAATTACAAGATGCGTAGCTACATACGTGGGAACAGTACGGTCTTTGGATCATGGAATCGGGTCCGAGAACTATTTTTGATTGATATATCTTCTCAGTTGAAGAGAGCAGAAAGGCTTAGGTGTACTAGGCTATGAAACTCAGAATGTAGTTCTTTCATTCAAGGAATCTAGGCGTTCACGGGCCAGACTTATCCGTTGTATAAGCGCTCATGATTTCTCAATACTTCCTCGCGACTGTGCTGCCCCCTCTTTGCATAGATAAGGGAGTTGAAGTACAGTGTCAAAATTTTATTAGTAGCGCACTTTACGGAAAGAAGACGGTAAATATCGAGAATCGCTATTGATTATGAACATGTATCACCAATCATCTTCAATGACGCCGCTTGTCTTGGACACGCTGAACAGGTCCCTTCGGCTTGGATCCGGTGGATTTCTTCTTCAGAGGTGCAGCACGGCCGATCGAGCTACCATACGAGTGAATCTTGGAATGAATGGTAGCAGTATGGGCTTTCGGAGGGACATGAGGGTGCAGTGCTTTCGCAGCGTGATTTTGCACAGGCCATGCATGAGAGCGCGAGGCGGGTCCAGTGTGGGGCATGAGAGCTGATTTCTTGCCTTTAGGAACAGGCTTAGCCGATTTATTCATCGCAGACGACCTGAGCTCCCTTTGAGGGGTCGATGCAGAAACACTGGACGAGCCGCCAGCAAAATTAACGGAT
>QFFD01000281.1:0-96805 GCA_003314615.1 Pholiota microspora
CTGCAGTGCTTGGATAACCTCCAACCCCATATCTCGCCCGTATATCTTCTTGATGATACGATGGTAGATAGCCATCCCCGAGCCGCCAAAATCGGGTTTCAGCCTGAAGGTGGACCGTTCCTCGTTCGTCATCTCGTCAATCCGGGAATTGATCGGTTCTAGAACGGCTACAGTCCTGACTAGGGCCTCGATTTGGACATGGTACTCGTGGCGTTCCTCCTCGCTCTTGTGTACGGCTTCTTCGAATGGCGTTTTCTTGTGAGAGACGAACCCGGACTCTTCAGACGCCCATGTGGGATGTGAGACCCATGCGTCGTTCAAGACTGAACGGCAGAGTTCGTCCCTACCAGAACACGCGAGTCTAATTTCCTGTTAACAAGTATTATTAATGGAACACAAATGGAGTAAGATGAAAGTAAAGTGACATACGCTGGGAAGAAGCCGCCTATAACTAGGGCCTTCACCATCATCGACAGGAAGCGCCGAAGGAATCTCGGGTGGGCCAAGTCGTATACTGCCGGGGGGACCCTTGTCGACTTTATCTCGACCATCATATCCCACTAGGTCCTTGAACTCCGTCATGAGTTCTCCTTCGCCCAAAAACACCTGCGTGCGATCAATAAGGGTCTGAACATCGAACACATCCCGCGAAAACAAATTGAGCAGCTTCAGAAACTCTTCGTAGACTTCACGGTTCTCCAGTGACTTTTTCGCGCGGTCGAAGAAGAGTAGTTTCCCTGCAGATGCGTTGTTCGGGTAATCCTGCGCGTGGGACGCGTGAGCGAGAGTCGAAGGGCCCGCTTGACCATTCGCGTAGGCGTGGCTCGGTGGCGGAGAGTGATACGGCGAAAAGGACGGAAACTCGTGCTCCTGGTTATGTGTGTGTTTGGCCTTTTTCACTTGCCTAATCGGAGCCGCCTTGGCCGCAGGAATGGGAGTGGCTTCTTTTTCTGGTACGCGCTTCCTGCTACGCTTGTTGGGCGGCGGTTTCTTGGCCGGGACGTCCGGAGGGCTTGACTCCCGCCCGTATCCTTGACCTAGCGCCGGAAAAGGCATGGGAACCGGGCTAGCTGGTATAACGTCTGGTAGGAATTTCTTGAACTCCGCGAGCAAATCTGGTGCGTCCTTAAATAAGATTTGGACTTGGCCATAGACTTGCGACTATGAAAGGGTACATTAGTTCTTGTATGTTCTTGTATTGGAAACAAAAGAGAAACATTCAACGCACATCCTGCGGGTTCTTTTGCTCCTTCTGATACGTCTGCAAGATATCCAAGAATTGCTTGTATGTGTTGGGGTCGTCGGCAAAACGGGCCTTGATGTTGTTGAGGTACTGGATGGCATGGTTGAATTCGCCCTGTGGCTGGCGTTCGACCGTGTTGTTGCCGTTCAGATTGTTGAGGAAAGATGCTGCGGCCGAGGTTTGGAGGTTCGGAATGCCGGGGGATGGGAATGGTGGTGGTGGCTGGCCGTGCCAGGGAGTGATGGGCCGTGCTTCTGGCTCGCTGCCTGCATACGTAGCAGCAGTAGTAGATGTTGGGGGCGGGTGAGGGGCGGGTTCTCTGGCGGGCCGCGTGGACAGGATGGTGCCGTTCGTATTCTGGGTAGTGGTGCCCAGTGGTGTCGTGACTGTGATGGTGTTTGGGTCGGCGGGGTCGACAGAGATGTCAATGCGGTACCCCAGGGGAAGAAAGGTGTTGAATCCCTGGATGAGATATGGGTTCCCGGTGAAGAGCCGCGAGACGCGGTCGATGACACCAGGGGTGTCGATACTGGAGAGACAGGTGGCAGCGTCAGGACTCGACGCTGTAGCAGGGACTCGGTGGGGACTCACGCTTGGCTCTTGAAATCCTTCATGATATCCAGAAACTGGTTGTAGACATCTGGGCTTTCGTGGAACTGGTTCTTGACGGCGTCGAGATAGCTGAGGGCGTCGGTGACGTTGAGCGGACGGTCTGGGGAGCGTGGACGGGCGGCAGCGACGGCGGCAGGCTCTGAGAGAGCATGGAGGGGGGAGCGGGGGACCATGTCGCCAGCAGAGGAAGCGATGGCGTGGAGCAGGAGGGCAGGGTCGGTGAGAGAGGCAGGTGTGCTTGCAGGGTTCAAAATAGATCTGGTCTCCGAAGATCTATCTGCCAGGTCCGCGAGCCGACTGCCAAGCGCGCTCCCCTCTATTGCCTCACCTCCGCCCATGCGAGTTTCCTCAACTGTTGGTCCAGACATACATTCGCTGCGCAAAGGGGCGCTCTTTTTGCTCGTCGGTGGTCAAGCACAAAAGTCCACCGGAGGCAAATCACTGTGGGAACAAATTCGGCCGTGCGGATCAACGTACAAGATTAGATTAGATGTTGATGGTGCGTAATACAGAGAGAATTTACTCGTGAACTAGCTATTTGCGCTGCCCCATTGAAAATCGATGTGACTTTGTTCATGGATTTCTTCCAGTGTTACTTGTCATTGAGGGAGTACTATAGATAGCACAAGAGCTAAATAATTACATTCACGAGTGTAATAACATTATGACGTAACTATCTGTCAATCAATCACGACGCCGCTCTGGGTGTTTTTTATTCGGTACTGGCCCACATATCCATCCAACCAAATACCCTGACATGAAATGCAGAGCTTTCCGCCTGAAGCAGAAAGATTGGATTTTGTACGACGAGTTTCGTAAAAGTTGTGTTGCTTTAAAAATAGCTCATAACCAGGTATACATCACGTGAGCCATTTTTTTCAGAACGCGATCGAAAGCCGCCGCTGCGCTAGCCTGCTCACCTTCGCACCACTGCATCATCATCCCGAGGCCATCTACATCTCTCAGCATGGGGAAATCACAAAAAAAGAAAGTTATGCGCAGGCACAACCCGATGCGTGTACCAGACTCGCATCTCCCCAAGGGACTAGCAGCGGCGTCGGAGTCGTCCTCGAAGTCGAACGAGATTTTGCCGATCTTGCAGAGGGTGCGTTTTTTCAGCGCTTTTGATGCTTATAACTTCCCTTTATCTATTTCATTGCTGGTAGATGGACAGCGCGGACGCCTCTGAACGCAAATGGGCATGTGTAGCAGTGTCTAATCTGATCCAGAACGATCCATCGACGAGGCGCTTGCTCCAGGGAAAGAACGTAGTGGGCGCATTGATTACGCGGTTGACGGATAGTGAGGAGGAGGTCAGCATTGAAGCTGTTGGTGCTTTGAGGTGTGTGCTTTGTGCTTTTCTTGCTCGTTGCTTTTGGGATGGCAGACTGATAGTTCTGAACGCATTAGGAATCTGTGCATTGATGGTGGATATGATATCTGCGCTGAGATGTATAATAAAAATATTTTGACGCCGTTGAAGGCATTCATACCCAAGGTGCGTACCCTCGTTCAATGAATATCAAGCGTGTCCGTTGCCAAACTGCACCTATCCAGATCTCCACCACCCTCTCCCAATTCCTCGGGGAGCCAAAAAGCGCTGCGGAAGCCGCACGCAGAATCATCTATGACTTCGCGGATAATGTGATCACGATCCTCTGGTGTCTTTCGTGAGTTATTCTGTGTGGCCTCAAGGTCCTAAGGAATTTTGTTTGCTCAAATCCGTAGAGAGACCTCAAATAAGGCGTTGAATGTCATCAATGAGATGCGTCTGGTGCCTTTCTTGATGTCCTTCCTTGCTGCACGGGAGAAATTGCCTCTGTCTACCGTTACTTCCGCAGGTGCGTGTTTCCTTTTTCAATAGAGAGGATGTTTCATTGAACGAGCGTTTTTTGGTAATTAGCACAATCGTTATACGTCCTCACGGACGATAACTACCCCGCCATTTCAGATGTACGAACTGATGCGAGCTACCTCGCGATTCTACTGTCTATTGCTCGCCAGGAGCAGCCACAGTCGCCCGAAATCAAGGTCGACCCCAGATCCACCACTCTAGCCGTCCTAGCGGCGGGTACACTACGCAACGTATCCCCCATCCCGCCTCCATCAGCCGCCTCCTTCGTAGACATCGACAAGGACGTCGTGCTTCCCCTTCTACAGCCCGTCATATCCTCGATATCCCTCCAGGACGCGTCGAATACCGTGCAAGAGCTGATCCAGCGCCAGGCGAACGAACCGAATATCGAGAGTATGTCGCTTAAGGGTACGCCGAAGTCGGACCATAAGTCGACTATTGAGGTTGAGCTGGAGCTGTTGGAGGCGAAGTTGAGGACGGTGCAGTTGGCGCTGGAGATCTTGACAGGGACGTGTGCGACGCTTCCTGATCCTGAGCCGGATGTGCCTGCTAACCAGGACGTTGCTGATGACGATGAAGGTATTCGCAATTTTTCCGGTAGTGTCGAGTATGAACTGACCAGGCGTTTATGTCGGTAGAGCTCGAGCTTGACGATGAGGTCGCCGTCGACGCGGATATGAGCATGGACGAAGAACCGACGACTCCAACCACCTCGAGTCCCTCCTTCCTGACGACTCTGGTCGCCCCACTGATCGCCCTCGTCCAACCAACCGCTCTTTCATTCTCCCCACTCGCCGCTCCATCTATACACCCCCCAACGACATCCGCACTGAGCGCCGTCCACATCAGTGCCCTCGAGTGCCTCAATAACGTGTTCCTGTCGCTAACGACCTCTCCTAATCCGAGCGTCTCGAGCGACGTCAACGCCGGTATCACGGTGTGGAATGGGATCTGGTCCGCCCTGAGCCTTGTGGGCACCCAGACAGGTTTAGGCCAAGAGCGCCGTCAGGAGATGTGGGAAGTCTCTGCGGGGGTGCTGTGGGGTATCGGGCGGGTGTGGAAAGGTGCTATCGTAAGTTGCATTTCAGGCTCTACTCTTTCTATTGGTGGTTAATCATTCGGGGACTAGGTACCCAATAACGAGCAAGTGAATCTGTTGATTCAACTGTGTACTGCTTCTTCAAACCCCCGGCTTCAAGTAAAATGCATCGGCACGCTAGAATGCCTCGCACAAAATCCAACAGCGGTGGAGGCTAACAAGGTACATTATTCAAACAGTCGGACGTTTATTATCAGGCTCAACATATTATATAGGTCATCTCTGACTACCTTGTTTCTCTCTTACCGAGCTCTGCGAGCTCCTCAGTGGATACGGAACCCTTGATTCAAGCAGCCTCCGCTCTGATCGATATTTATTCAGACGAGACGCTTCCTTATGATGTGAACTTCCGACAAGGTGACTACCTGACCAAGTTGGCAGCAAGTCTTAACAGTATAAAAGCGGCGGTCAAGGCCATCGATAGGCGTAAGGAGGGCGGCAAGGAGCTGAGACGGAGAGGGGAAGAGGTGTACGAGAACTTGAGCGACTTCATCCAATACCGCAAGGATTTGAGACTCTAATTTTTTATTTTGACTCCAGTTTGTTCAAGTAGAACTTGTTATACGCGGTATTATCCCTCGTCGTACGCATTTCTGTGGTATTTTGATTTATGTGCAGGCAGATGACTGATTCATAACTCTCATCGTGGACCTTGGTCAGCTGCACACGATTGTAACGTGCAACGTCCGCGATTGGGTACTGTGCCTGAAGAGGCGAGCTATAAAAGAGTCGAGATCGGTGCAGGGCTTGTACAGCAAATACAAGCCCCTCTCAACATCTAGCATCTCAAGATCATGTCTGTGGTCGGAAAAAAGACCTTTGTGTTTACGCCCGACGCTGTTCCACCCTTCCCGACCTTCTGTTCGTTATTTTACCTCTGTGTCGCGGTCAGATCCAGAATCCTGACTTCTACTTCTGTTTGTTTTTACTTTTTTGCGCGTATGTTCACCATTCCAATGCAGCTCAAGCGGTTGTATCGAAGGGTATGGTATACACCTCTGGAAACAATGGATATGACAACAACTTCAAGTTAGTCGAGGGTGGAGTTAAAAGGCAGACCGTAAGAAGATATCTGCAGATCCTCGGTATATCTCTAGTGATCAGAAACTTCTGGATCCACCAGCGGGCCGCGCTCACAAATTTAGGGATCGTACTTCAAGCAGCTGGCTCAGGCCTCGAGCACATCGTCAAAGTAAATATCTATCTATCGAATATGCCCCGTGATTTCCAACAGATGAACGAAGTCTATGCGGAGGTGACTAGCATGTCATTTTATGGCCATCGATGCAGAGAGTCTAACAGCCAACCATGCCACCCCCATCCCAGTTCTTCAAAGCAGACAAAATGCCCGCCCGCACGTGTGTTGGTGTAGCCAATCTCCCCCTGGGTGCAGATGTAGAGATTGAGTGTGTTGCTGAACTCGCGTCGACTTCATGATACGAGTCAGATAAATTCATCGAAAACTCAACTGGAACCGCTACATTGCCGAGACCAACTTAGCCCTTCATTTATAAACCCCACGGCCATCGCGAGAGTCCATCAGTTCATTGAATTTCTGAATTTAGTAAGGTAAGGCGCATTCAGCCTATGGGAAGGAGGAGAGTAGGGAACGAGTACCTTTTTTGCCATCGCGTGAATTCCCATTCCATAGCCTAAGATACTCAATTGCAGCGCGGTAGAAAGATCTCGATAAATTGTGTTCTTATACTATTAACACCACTACTTAGTCTGATGTAGACTGACACTATAGTTGAGGTAAGATAAGATGCCTGGAATTGTGGAGAAATATAGCAACATTTGCTGATAACAAGTAGTTGGTGCAAGCATTCGCAACGGCTTCGTTCATTGCGGAGGCGTTCAATCAAGCCTCGAGCCAATAGTTCCGAGGAGGCCACAGGTAGAAAACGTCAGGGATATGGTTTACATCGATCGAAAGTATTACGTCTTTCCCAAATTTCGGTTCCGTTATAGCATGGCTGTTTACAAGAATCAATGAATTGCCTATCATCACTCAGATTACTCCGAAACTGACCTTTCCTTCACATGGGCCCGCACCTCGTCTGCGCCGTTCAATACTCTTTGCGGCATGCAATGGCCACATTGTAACAGTTTGTTATCGTAATATTTGGCGGCCCAGGCACGTTCCCGACGTTCGTCGATTCTCTTCCGAACTATAGCCTCGTCATCTTGGTTCAAACGTTCAAGAGTATGCGGCTCGGCAAAATGATAAGTCTGAATTTGAGATTGTAGTCAGAGATCATGGCACGAAACAATGACAAGCAAGTATGCGAAACATTACTTACTGCTCCTAACCAGGTCATCGTTGCCCGCCCATCTTTCTGGTTTCCGCATCTGATACATTCAAAGATTGGATTCAAATCATCCATCATCTGAGCCGTGGTAGTACTGGGATCCAGTCCGCAGAGCTTGATAAGTATAGGGATGAGCTGCGTGCCGGTCTCTGATATCTTGATTCCAATTTCATGCGAGCGGTATCCCTCTTCGAGACAAGTGCGAATAATATCACGATCCTCAATTTCTTCAGGTAAAGCATGTTGTCGCATGCACCTGTGCACTACAGCGTCGTCGTAACGTAAGATTCGTGTGCATTTGTGGTCGCATTTGAAGATTGTGGTCGCAAGTCTAAAAGTAGTCTCTCGGTCAAGCTCTTGTTCCGGACACTGTCCAGTTATATGTGCGAATAGTTGGTCGTCGATACGTCTTCGCAATGCCTTGACAACATTAGGGAATATTTGAGGGATTTTCTGCTCTAGTTGCTCTTGCATGGATGTCAGACTCAAAGAAGCGTCATTGACAATGTCTCGAATTTCAGGTTCACGGTAAATTTCGCTGGCCATAGGGTACCAATACCTATCTCTAACCGGAAAGTTGTTCAGGTGTTTGTTGTTTACCTGCTTCAGGACTGGAAGACGCTCCATGAGGAATGCTTTCCTCTCTCTAGCGAGACGTTCACGTTGCACGTTCGACATGAACTTGTGGATTTCAGCATCCAGTGTTTCCAAGACTTCACTGCATAGTTAGCACGACAGATTTCCACAATAGAGTTTGATACTGACATTGCCTTGTGAACTCTTTCTTGCATGCCTCCCTTATCTCATCCAATTCATGAAATTTTCGCTTCCAGGTCATTTTCTCGACTTCATCACCCCATCCAAGCTGGACTACACGTTCACGAATTCTAGGTGCTGGTTAACAGATGCATAGACGATGAGAGAACGCAACATACTCGTCTATTCGTGTATTGACTATCTTTACATGTTCAATCTTCTGAAGTTCTGAGCATAGTTCGAGCCAATTTTTACAAAGGACGGCGTGCTGGTACAGGCATTAGATAAAGGTAGTGCATTCAACTTTGATGAAGCTATAGCGCACCTGTTCTATAGCCTCGCGTTCGATTATTTTGAGCCTTAACCATTCCTGTCTGTTATCCCCCGCGCGTTTGAGGTCCCCCATCCAAAGGTACACGATGGCCATAAAGTAGTAATTATCTTGTCTACGGCCGCGTCGCGCTGTGCCACTAGTATTAAAAAGAATCATAGGACACATCGAGATACACTTACGGCCTATAGCATATGGTGCATAGCGACGAAGGGTATGCTCAAAGGCAGGCGCCGAGGTCGAGCAACTGAATACTTGTCAGTATGATGTGAACAAATCTAACCACCTTGGGAACTGACTGTTGCTTGATACATGAGTTGCAAATCCTTGTTCTAGCCTGAAAGACAATCTGGATCGTGCCCGACTTTCTGTCGCAATACTGATACGACAATAAAAAAGAGGGATGATTATCATAAATTTGACACATACATGGCAGCACTTTCCGAACAGTAGCTCAGCGTACTGAGGCTCATTCAAGTCGGTAGGACAGTCAGGCAAGGGAGGGTCAATGTTGGAGCGCGCTGCTTTCCACACACTTATAGAGGAACGACTGAGGAGAACGGCGCGCAGTTCTTTGCTAGTTTGGGAGATATTTAATAAATCTTTGGGATCCAATTGCGAAAAAATCTTGATAACGTATATCAGTCGGAGAACTTCAGTGACACATAGTACAGTATCAAGCCATACCTCGAATAATATATCCAAAGGCATTTCTTTCAAAACCTTCAGTTTTCCACGAATTCCTCTGGTTTTCTTGACAATTGACTTCTGCTTATCGGCGACTTTATGCGAAATCTTTCTTTTCTTGGCAATAGGGGGAGTCTTTTCCGACTCTGATTCTGTGATTCCGGCGAGTTCGAAATCCGCATCTTCAGGTTGAGAGACTTTGTTAGAGCTCCGTTGTAAACGCGTAGACCGTCTATTGGGACCTATTTGAGTAGGTAAGTTGATAATACTACCTATGTTCTGAGCCCAATACACATACCTTCAAAGTCGGACATGAGAGAGAGGCGCAAGTACACTCAACCTTGACGAGAATGATGGAAGGAGAAAGCAAGACGCGAGTCGGGGCCGAATAGGCGCGTGAACTTATTTGTTTCCGCGAGATCACGTGTCCCTGTTTCTAAATCGCGATGATTATGCAGTCGACTCTGGCAATAGGACTGCAACAGGTCAACTTCACTCTATTGTGAAGTCAATGGATTCGTGTTGCTAGGCTCTGCCATTCCACTCTCATTGTCATCTCACCTGAGCCATGGCTCACCAGCAGGCATATCAAGCATATCCGCAGAACAAGGGCACACTTATTCCTGGTCAAACCATCGCCGTCAATAACTATACTGTTCAGGTTGAGCGATATCTTTCGCAAGGTATACTATGAGCTTGACAAATTTTACAACTATGTAATCCTCTTTCTACAGGTGGATTTGCCCACGTATATCTCGTACGAACACCGCAACCTGTATACAACACGACACATCATGTCCTCAAACGCATTGCGGTCGCTAACGAGGCGATGCTAACAGATGTAAAGAAGGAGGTCGATATTATGGTGCGTCTGCAGCAAGATTTATTTTTTGTTATTATTTCTGAATAATCTACAGAGGCTTTTGAAAGGACATCCCAATATTGTTCACCTCATCGATGCGTCATGGCACAAGTTGCCCAATGGGACGTTTGAAGTCTTCATTTTAATGGAATTCTGCCCTGGTTAGTCTCATACAATATTGCGCATATCGACTCTTTAATCATACGAATGCCCTCTAAGGTGGTGGTATTATCGATATGATGAACAGGAGGCTGCGAGAGCGCCTCACAGAGGCTGAGATTCTCCAAATTTTCGTGGATGTTTGCGAAGGTGTTGCTTATATGCATAATTCACGACCACCTCTCCTACATCGGGATCTCAAAGTAGAGAATATTCTTCAATCGACTCCGACATCTTTCAAGTTGTGTGACTTTGGATCGGCTACAACAGTTTCCAATCCCGCCACTAACATGCAAGAAATCCGCGCAGTCGAGGCGGATCTTAATAGGCATACGACATTACAATACCGAGCTCCTGAAATGGTTGACGTATACTCAAAACGTCCTATCAACGAGAAAAGTGATGTCTGGGCTCTGGGCGTACTCCTATACAAGTTATGCTACTACACCACGCCATTTGAGGAACATGGTCCTCTGGCCATTCTTAATGTCCAATACCGCATACCCCCATACCCAGTGTACTCTCAGGATATGAATATGCTAATTGGTGTGTGCCTTGTCAAAATTCTGACGCAACCGTTTAATCAATGCTATTTCTTCCAGCGTCCATGCTACGAGAGCACGGTGCTCAAAGACCCACTGTTTTCGAGCTCCTAAATCATGTACATCGTCTTCGTGGAACTAGGTCCAAATTCTCTTATAACATTCCCCCCCCTCTGCCCGCTTTATCGCGCTCACAGGGACATGGAAAAATTGCTCCTCTTCCATCTCCCAATCCGATGGACGGTGTAATCACATTTAGTTCCTCACCATCGGCTGTCGGAAATACGATGCCCGCCAACCAAGGAGTTCAAGCTCGAGATAGAGTTCTGGAGGCCATCGCTCCAATGAGACGAGGGCGGCCTGCGGCTTCAAAGGAACAAAATAGCATATCAAGTCCATCTAGTCCCGAGGGCTTTAATCAAGTCCGTACGACGAACCAAGAGAAATCGCAAGAACCTTCCTACACTGATTTCACAGTTGAGCAGGAGCGAGCATGGAAAGTGGCCACTGAGCGCTCTGCTGTGCCAGCCAGCCATGTCAACGCTGATGATGCTGCATGGAATCTAGATAAACCTGGCAATGATACCCGCAGAGCACAAAAATCCCGCCCAGCTGGGTTTGGTGATGATTTCGCCGAAAGTCTTTGGACGGCGCCTGACCCTAATCATCAACCACATTTACGGCCACGGCTGAGCCCAAGTCCAAACAAAGTTGCCATGAGTGTTCAGAGATCGGCTGACGCGTCCATAACGCCGTCGGTGTTTACGGGAGGGAGTCGAATTCGCCCTAAGCAAGATAGGTTGATACCAGCTAGGGATACTAGAGACGCATTCGATGGCCTAGGACTAATGACTAATGCCCCTAAGACTGCTCCGACACTAGGAGAAGCCAGAAAGTTGCGCACCGGGTTAGCCATCATGAGCACCTCAAGTGGGGCACCTCAAGGCGATTATGTTCGCGACAGCGAAAGGAGAACCCCACAGAGGCCTACGCCTTCTCCTCAGTTGCAGCCGAGATATCTTTCAGCGACGCCACTCATCCCGCAATCCATTTCACCCATTCCAACCCCCGGATCTTCTAATAACATGTCATACAGATCCTCGAATTCACCCTCTAGCTCTGTAGCAGGACCTCCGTCAGCTACGAATGATGGGGCGGCCATTGAAGCTAGGTTCCCTTCTTTGGAGGAATTAGACGCGCAATTTAGTCCTATCCCGCCGAACCCTCTCTATCCCTCTTCAATATATGACGCCAGCAGCAGCCAAATGTTCAGGCAGACAACCAATCGCTCGCAACATTCAGCGCGTACCCCTAATATTGGTGCTTCTGGGACTGGCGGTAACTACCTCAAACCTGCCATGTCCGCCACTATGTCCTACGCTCTTGATGGCACACGATCGCAACAGGTGACTGGCATAGCGATGCGAGATGCAAAGGATGGGAAGAGGTTCCCAGATGCCAACGCCGGGGCGAATTGGACGACGTCTCCTACAGCAGAGAAAGACAATGCACTAGAAAGCAATCTTTCTAATAGAGATAGGGTTGTCCAACCCAAACCACTTGTGGTGCGCAAACGTCGCAGTTCGACTAAAATCAATCCTTCCTTTTCCTCGGGCACTACAAGAGCATCCGAAACCCCTGGAACCCAGTCGAATTTTGCCAACTCGAGTGATAATTCGATACCCCCCAAGCTGCCTGCAAGGCCTGCTCCTTCCAGTTCATCTCGAGATTGGCTCACTGGAGATGATCAAGAGAACGAGGAGATCAAACCCCATTTGACTCCAGAAGTGCCTGTCATTCGCGATTCTCCCAGTAAACGCGCGTCTTTCATCGAGAATAGTGAATTCAGAATCATCTCCGGTTCTGTCGCGCAACATGTCATCCCTTCCAAACAAAAAATAGATGAACCTCCACCTAAGGACTTGTCGCCGACAGTGTCCAAATTCAACCGCGCATTCCCTGCTCTTGATCTAGAACCCTTCGACGCAGATAAATTGCAATTCAGCTTCTCACCGCAGAAAACAGATTCCCAGAATACTGCGAAAAAGGACGTGGACGTCGATTCCTCGAGTGCGGATGAAGAAGGGCCTGAAGAACCGAATATTTCGACCACTGCTCAGAAACGGCAGAATGCGAGAGCTAAAGGCAGGCAAAGTTCAGTGCATGATTTGGTCTATCAATACGGAGGTGGCTTGATATCAAAGGAGAAGGACAAAGACAATCAGAAGGATGTGGATAAGGAAAGACCAATGCCAACTGTACAATACAATGTCAGCGCCAGTGATTATACCCCTCGCAAATCACGCCCGACAGCGCCAGGTTTGGCTCCACCTACCATGCAAAGACCGACCCCGACCACACCCTCGCCTACATCTGCGACCGCTCAATCTTCTCCATCGTTTGGCTATAAACAGCTTCCTAATCTTCCTACTACAACTGACCGGTCACAACCTCCACCTCTTGCTTCAAAGCCTGTTCTATCGAACAATGGCATTAAATCCCCCCCATCGTCACGCTCCCGTCCTCAGTCAATGTTCATCTTCCCGTCTAAATCTAGTGATAGTTCCGCTGTCCTGTCGCCTAACCCTTCAACCAATAACCTAGTACCTCCACCAGATTCGAAGCCTCGCGCCATTCGTAGGACGTCAATCTCGGATATGGTTCAGCTGTATGAATCTATTGGAACTACAAGCAAGCAAGCCGTACCTCTATCGCTACCTCCCCCTTCGCCTGCGCCTGTGCAGAAACCGGTTGTTGGGAGATCTAATCTGACAAGTATGGAAAATCCTCGGGCTCTGAAAACTTCAGACACAGGCAGAGCTTTTTCGTCCAAGGCGCCGCTGTCAAGCAGTACATCTACATACTCTGATTATGGTCGTTCAAGAACGCCAGCTCAATCGAAGGAGCCCATCAGAAAAGCGGATACCTCTACCCCCTCCAAATTTCATCGGAAACCAATCTCTGACAGAGACACCCCCGTTCCGGATGACGCTACGCCACGGCCTAAGAGAATGTCCGTTAGAGGGCCATCTCTGACAACATTGCCTTCGCGAGCAGATTCACTGGTGCCACATCGTACAACAAAACCTCCCGTTGCTGTCAATTCTTCCGCACGTAGCGACTCCCCGAAGAAACCTGCTATCCCTCTCCCCGAAGAAACTGCCAGCATTGATGCCACTCCCGGTGAAGACCCACCCGAACGACCTTATCAAGGCGTTGGAAGATTGATTGATCAGTGGCAGAAGAAGTCAGCAGAGGCAGATCAAAGCCGACCCATACCGGGAAAATTAGCCAGACGGACAGGAATTATCCAAGGAGACGATAGATAGCAGCGAGTCATATTTACTCGATCTGGCTTCTCTTCTCCCTTTCCATGACTTTCCATTGCATTTTGGAGATTTAGGAGACGTATTCTTATTATATCGAACTACGTTCCGGCTTTGCTATATAGTACAATGTCCAAGTGGCAGATTATTATAAATGAATAGTACTACAAAAGCTAGCAACTCGATCGGAGTCAATCCGATTCAGAGTCGTCATTTATGAGGAATGGCCGTGGTGGGGATGAACTTTTCTTGCGACCATGCAACATTTCCCGAGCCAAATCTTTTCCCTTTCCAATCTCCCATGCAGGTTCCTCCTTCGTGTATGAGTAACCCTGCACAAGATCGGTATTGCCTCCAAGTCCCAGCTCTAGAGCAACAGCATCTGCACGAGCAAGGTTGGATTCTGTAGGGTGTATGAAAATTGAATCCGGTTTGGATTTCGATCTCGGCCGTGTCTGCACTGGCTTAGGGGGGTAGTAGTCGCACTCTTCTCGGTGAAGGAGAGGCTGGGAAGCAGAATTATAGGTGTTGGGTGTATCTCGGGGGGTTCTGTTGAAGTATGAAATTTTCCGTATGTGTGATCTAGGCAAAGATGACGTACCGAGATAATACTGTTGAAGATTTGGATTGTTTCTGTAGTTCGATGATGAATTGTGCCACGGACAACGTAGTGACCTATGAAGCATACTTAATTTACAAATTAGAGACGGGCGCTCAATGCTTACGATAGTAAAAATGAGTCTAAAACGTAGTTTCGTCAATAATGAACAAGATCGAAACAAACAGAGGAACTTACCCTAAGTGGCACGACATTGCGACAAGCATATAGCATCTGTTGACAAGAACATGAGCCAACTGTCAGATCTCAGTTTCAAAGGAGGATCATACAGTCGCAGGAATGTTGTAACGGAATACAGGCCCGTCCTCCATATAGCAGTGGAGATGTGAGAGCGTCGAATTCGTCGCGGTGTCCATTCCTTGTCCAGCAGGAAGGTGAAAAGCCTTATAGACGCGTTCAGAGATAGGGAACAAATTAGCTACGCTAATGAATAGAACGCGATCATGTCAACGGACCTCTCTGAGGCGCATATAGCAATAACAACAATGCATGCGGCCAGAAAACTCCCAAACGATCGCAGAACGAGGGACGGAATCAGAATATGTTCTCCATTAAACGCCCAATGAAGGTGTGGCTCAAAGCTCATGGCGCCGGGCTTCGAGCTATCTGTTGTGTTCGAAAAATGAATGGTGGGATTCAATGAGTGACGTTTGAAGATGAAGGGGAATTTGAATTGGTGAGCCTAGTATTGGTTGGCCGCAGTAGTGGTGGCAGAGTCTGACTGATGAACTTGCTAGTAGTTTAGCCGGGGCGCGACTGCCCTTTAGGAAAATAAGCCTAAATACTAACCATCATCCTGCCACCTTGACGTCGGGATGCCGACAATCCTACTTGTTGCTAAGAAACAGATGCCACCGTGACCACCTTCAAGATTGCTGCAAACTTTTGACAAGCGCCCATGGATTTGAGTGCTTTCACTAATAGGACGGATTTCTCATTCTCATTTCTCTGTCAGTCCACCTAATATTGCCTTTCACATGGAAGCGAGTTATGTTCCCAACTATCTATACCAAGGTCCAACACACGAGAATCTCAGGCTGTCTTCAAGTACACTCTTTAAACTGTTTCTGCTCCACGGAAATGAGTTCCATCTGATAGTTGCAGAAGACGCAACTCAGGTACCGTTCGTTCCAATCCAATTCTTGAATACTTTTGCAGTCATCAATTAAACATAACAGGCATAATAATGCAGTATCTTTTGGCCTTGTGAGAGCACGAATTTGGCGGATTACACTTGGACACCGCAATCATCGCTTCTCGATTATCTCGCTCATGATCATGGGACACCGTTCTGCATACGCAACCAGGGTTTCCCCAGGTTTCCCCACTCACGCGATGCGACCAGATGATCTACAAACATGCAGGGTAGACCTGGGTATTCTGATAGCTCTTCGCAAAAATCTGCAAATACTACCAGCCACATTGGACGATATGGATCTGGGGGCACGTTGCGTGTAAGTAGCGCCGCCCTCATACCGCCTCTTGGATTGAGAATCGTGTCTCCGAAGCTGGATTCAATCAAGTGCACTAAGCTCTTTATCATGCTTGTTACAACTTTGGACAGCCTTCCGTGGCGTGTTCACACATGTACCTCCGGTAATCTTAGGTTTACCTCTTACCCCACAAAGTCTCAAGAAGCATGTCCGTTCCAATTAAGCACCAACCTAGATATGAAATTACAGTTGGATAAATAGGTCCGGTCTTGAATTTCCTGCGGGTATCTTCCCAACATCAGCCACTATCTCTGCCTGAAGATGGTCGACGCACAAGAAACAGCAACATACGATATCATATTTGCTGGTGGTCCGTCAAGCTGTATTGCCTTCAACTGTGTCGATGCTAATTGTTTCTCAGGCGGTGCTACAGCTTGTGTCGCTGCAGGACGTCTCGCAGCCGCAGATCCTGCGTTGAAGATCTTGGTAAGAGTACCATTAGTAATTCGCCATATAAAATAACTGAATTGTTTCTAGATCGTCGAAGCTGGTCCGCATACAAGAGAACAGGCAGCTCACATACAACCTGCCCGCTACTTTGCGAGTTTGGCACTTCCAACGGAGACTTTCTCATTCCATAAGAGCAATCCGAGCAAAGCTCTTCTTGGCCGCTCTGCCATTGTCCCGACCGGTCGTGCCATAGGCGGTGGTTCGAGTGTTAATTGTATGTGTGCCCCCTTATTGAGACCATCTTTTTTTGAACGATGTATACATCAGTTGCGGTGTATACAAGGGCCGCGGCCTCTGATTACGATGACTGGGAGACAGTCTATGGAAATAAGGGCTGGGGCTCGTCCAACATCATACCACTTCTCAAGAAGGTTTGAAGAGTTTATTGACACGCCTGCAGTCCATTGACGTCGTACAAACTCTAGGCTGAGACGTATCAACCTGGGACCGCTAACGACACCCATGGGACGTCAGGTCCTATCAAGGTGTCTTACGCGCCGAATCTTCATAACCTTGCAGACGATTTTTTGCATGTTGCAGCAGCCTTCGACAAGGATCGTGACATCACGGAGGACGCGAATGAGTTCAATACCGTCGATAAATACGGAGTAAGCTGGCTTTTGACACTGATATTTGGAAAAAAAGCTGATATAACTTTGGTTCGTAGAGATGGGCAAGGTAAACTTCATTGACTTCATTTGTCTTCTCAGGTTTCTTACTTCTGCGAAATGTAGATATATCGACAGCAAGACTGGTAGACGCTCGGATACCCCTCATAACTATATATACAACCACGATCACCCCAATCTCCAAATAGTGGACAGGCATCGTGTTGTCAGGGTTATATTCGAGTGGGTTTTCAGAATACTTGAAGTTTGGAATGATAGGACTAACTTTCTACCCCAGAGGCACTCGAGCCGTCGGAATTGAATACGTCGACGATGTCGCTGGCAGAACTGGTGGTGTAACCTCCATCAAAACTGCTCGTGCTACTCGCCTTGTTGTGGTCTCTGGAGGCGCTTTCGGATCTCCCTCTATCCTCGAACGATCTGGAATTGGAGCAGCATCGGTTTTAGAGAAGAACAAAGTCCCTCAAATCGTCGATCTTCCAGGAGTTGGAGAACATTATATGGGTACGTCAAGCTTACAAGGTGTTTCCGTGGCCATCTGACATCTTTTGTAGACCACAATGTCATATTCCTTCCTTTTGTTGCGAGCGATGAGACACATCATTTGGACGCGATATTCAGAGGGTCCAAGGATCAGATAGATCGTAGGTTCTTTGAATGATTTAAGGACCTATGTTGCTCAATACGGACAATATAGCCTATGAACAACAATGGCTGAAGGATGGTCAAGGTCTAATGGCACATAAGTGAGCAATACCATCTAGAAATATGAAAAGGGGATTGGTCTGACTTAGAAATTACTCTGCAGTGGCATTGACTGTGGCGTCAAGTGGAGACCCAATGCTGAAGAATTGGCTGCTATGTCTCCGGAGTTTGATCACCGATGGAAAACTTACTACGCCAATGCCCCCGATAAACCGGTCATGCTCATGCTTCCGTTTGCTGCGTCAGTTTGATTCGCTTCTCACTGTGTAACATCGCATATTCAAAGTTTTTCCCAGCTATGCCGGAGGGAATCCGACAGTTCCTCGGGGACCATATTTTAGCATGGCATACTTTTCCGTGAGTATATGCAGTCTTGGTAATCGTATCAACATATCCCAAAAATGTTTCGATAGGGATATCCCGTCTCCCTTGGACGCGCCCATATTACATCTGGAACGAATCCCTATGAACCCCTCGACTTCGATGCTGGATTCTTGGACGAGTAAGCTTGATTGTGCATGAATTTCGAGCAGTTAATAAATTTGCCCAGTCCAGCCGATCTAGTCATTTTGAGATGGGCATACAAGAAGTCTAGAGAGCTTGCTCGCAGAATGCAAAGCTATCGCGGAGACCTTGTAACGGGACACCCTGAATTCGCTCCAGACAGCAGTGCAGCTACCAGCCTCATGGTTGCTCCAGTAGACCTTTCAGCACCGGATATCACCTACACGAAAGAGGACGACGATGCGATTGATGACTATCACAGGAAATATGGTTCGTTTCACCTTTATTGTCCCTCTGGCCATAGGAACTCAATTTCTTGTTTAGTCGAGACGACATGGCATTCCGTAAGTCTTGTCTCTGTTACAAATTCGAAGGATGTCAGATCTGATGCACTCCTAGATTGGAACATGCGCAATGAAACCCAGGGAACAAGGTGGTGTTGTCGACGAACGATTGAACGTTCATGGAGTGCAAGGTCTCAAAGTCGCAGGTCCGTAGGTTTGTCCTGATCGTTGTCGTTATAACTAACAGAAAGCAACATGATTACAGATTGTAGTATCGCTCCTGATAATGTCGGCGCCAACACATACAATACTGCTATAGCTATCGGCGAAAAATCTGCTGTCATTATTGCAGAAGATCTGGGCATCGCGGGCGTGCCCGCAGCATGATACAGTTGTACTCAGTACTTTTTAATGTCCATCTCTTTTCTGAACAAACCATTTGACAATACGTCGGTCGAGATATTGCCGCATCTATTGAACAATCCCTGTAACTCTTCAATCTTCAAGAGGAGAGTGGAGTCATATATTCCGAATACAGTAATAATAATGCTTAAATAGGTAAGAAGATCCACGTATAATTTACCTTCGGTGGAAACGTTGCGGCGAAAATATATGTTACCAAAACAGAGTTCACGAGTTTGCAATACGAACAACGATATCCAGAGGGTGAACGTGTTTGTCTGTCATGACGCGAACTTGGGACTTCTCGTTGTTAGCCTATTGCTGAATTCCAGAGCCTTTTCAGAGCGCCATTCACAGTCCTCAGCGTACTCACATGTCCTGAACAGATAATTAGAATTATGCGTAGTCGAAGCTCATATGAATCGAACATACCTGCACCGGTAGGTCTGTTCTATCGACACCCCCTCTGGCTTCCGTTGGCCTCGCCACCATTGGAGAATTCTGGTGAGATAATTGTCTAGCTCCAATTCATTATAGAGGAACTTTTTCGTGCCAATGATTTCGTAACGATGTATCCCACTCTCTTTAGATTTCCCGTGCTTTGTGGTGAATGGACGAGCGGAGGTCGTGGCATCTGCTACAGGAATGTGGATTTAATGTGTAAAGTTATCTTTTCACTTAGACAATGACTTACCAAATACGTTGGGAGTGTCTAAGCTGGCCGATTGACGGAGCATCGATTGCTGAAGTGCCCACTGTAACTGAGCATCCTCGGAATCTGGGAGTTCATTGGTTGTGTTTCCCCTCACGGGCGCAGATTCGGCGAGATTTGAAGGTCCGGTGACAGCTGTTCGTGTTTGTCCAACGTCTTGTAAACTAGCTGCGATAGCTTTCGCCAAGTCCTCATCCTCGGTGGAAGATGCATCAGTAGACTCTGATGCGGCTGATCTTCTTTTTCCCTTTCTATCGGGCGGCGACGGCCGCAATCGATACACCAGCTCCAACTGAGGGTCGACACCGACGATGTTAAATTCCTTTATCAGCGTATTCCATGATTTCACGAGATCGTCTAAGCACGAGGCTGTGAATTGATCACTCTCTTCAATCAATTTCGCCTGGACCAGAAATTGCGTTGGAAAAACTTTCGTTGAATCGAGGCCTAATTTATTCCACAGTCTGCTGAACTCGTACGGAGGATGGATTGTCACAAGCTCCGAGAGTAACTTTCGATAGATCATGAGTTGGAGGCGGCCTGAGCGCGTGTCGCCTTCTTCAGGAAGACGGTTAACTTTGCGTGTCTTGTTGTCTTTTATACATAAAGTGTAGGCATCTCGCAGCTCAGGAATTGACATCAGTGTCAAGTCCCTTGAGGTTTTTGTTTTCCCGGGGCTTGTGAAGAATTGGTCCAATTTTTGTATTTTGTGTCCCGTTTTTTTCCGTTTAGCCTGAGAGCCAGAGGGCGTCCCGTTCGAAGGTCGCTTGCTGCGTGGACTTTGCTTGGGTTGAACTCGAAATTCCTTTTTCACCACTTCGTCCTGTCCATATAGAGCGTCAGATAACAGATATTACCGCTAACCACTGGATCGAATCACCATGATTCCTACTACAACCTCGTCCTGTAAAATTCCAAAAACAGGCATTTCACGCTATGCAGAAAGATATGTAAGATAATCAACTCAAGGGATTATTTGACTCACAGTAAATCCGGTCATGATACCACGCAGGCACGCTATCATATTGACCAATCTTCAATAAAATTTTAATAGAATGTAATTGAATGAATTGTGCAATAATCTACCTCAAAGCCCATCGCGTTTCCTCGGTTGTGATCTTCACCTGTAACTCCTCGTATTTGATCTCTCGCTCAAGTTCTTTGTGAACAGTCTAGTCGTAAAAAAAAAGGTTCTGATCAATCGACATAATATGTACTTAAATCAGATACTCACAAGGCCTTGCTTAGTGGTTGTATCATTCCGTTGCGCGATTGACACTTCTGGAGATATTATTTTCCCCGATGAAGAGACGAAGCTCTGGGGGCGCAGAGCAATAGGGCGAAAACGTTTTCCGTGGAGTCCGTAGTCGTACTGAACTTCACACCTTAGGCGATCAAGTTCAGAAATGGTAGGGAGCATGCATTTTTACATACCAGGATGGAGCACACAAATCCGTTACTGAAAGCGACCGGCGGGAACGAAACAGCTCGAGTGGGGACTTCCGTGGAGCATCTACTGAGCACTTGTCAAATGGTTCGTCTTCCAGCTCAATTTGTATAATAGCGGCCTCCGTAACAGTGGGAAATTTTCTTGAGGTTGTGGCATCGATACGTTGGAGTTCTTCTGCATCTATAGTACTGATGTTGAGCTCAAATGTCGCCGATGCAAAGGAAACATCATGATCGACAGCGTTGTCCTCCGAGTCATCTAAGGGCACAGTAGTGGTCTGAGAAGGCGCCGCAGCTGGTTCAATAAAATCTTCAGCCAGAGGGGATTCAGAAACAGAAAATCGTATCGAATGGGATGGGTCTCCTGGGCGTTGGCCGTGTTGCAGTGCAGTCTCAACAGAGGCATCTATTCTTGCTAACTCCTCTTGGGAAAAGGAGAAACTCAAATCGGGGAAATCGTCAGAAGAAGCATCCGCCATTTTTGTCCGTTTTTGAAACCGTCCTTTTAGTGGACTGGACTTGAGGCTTGTATAATCCCGTTTATGTATCTTGAACTGTGCGAAGCGGTATGATGTCCACCGCCTGGTCAGAGATTTGGGCAACAGCAACGGTGCATAGATCATTGCTCGTTTTGACTTAAAAACAAAATGGCGGCATCGAGAACATATGGCGGATATGAGGAGGGTCGAAAAACGGTACTGAGCCACAATTGAACTTGCGGGGCGGTGAATAGAAACGTGACATCTACCGTGTGTAACTCCGCATTTGATCTGCGAAGTCACGCTAAATAGGTAACGCTTCGTCTTCACTTTCCTGTCCAACATCCATATGTACGCCACACAGTATGATAGACGCCCATCTTGTCTCTATTTCATTAACCAATTGCCAAATTCCTTCGAGGGGAAGTAGGCGGTACCTACTTACGCTACTAATAGCCCCGTTCTCCAGATGGCATCTGAGGGCACCTGCAGGCACCCTCATTTTTACTTCCGTCCGTATACCGTCTGTTGCAAGTGCAACAAATTTACGGAATCACTGCGTCAAAAACTCTGTCCCCTCGGATTCTTTGTCGCAGGATGAGCCCTGGGCTCTATTCGTTTCTGCTATACGCAACTCTTTGCGTAGACTGGTTCTCATCTCTCACAAGGAGCCCTAGGATGCTCTGGCTGGGCGATCATCTTGGGTCCATATTTACGCGGCCATTGCGGAAGTAACAGATTTGACTGTCTCCGATGGTCATCCGTTCCCCCTTCATCTCTTTCCGAATGAAAAAAAAAATCGGTTCCACTATGCCGCATTTCCAACAAAAATTTATTCCACGTTTCAATTCTTGGAGGAGCAATTTATATTCAAGAACAGGTACGCTCAATCTGTGGCATCGCTCTTGATTTGTTCTATCAAGTTCTTCAGCTTTTTTGCTACGAGCTCCCTGCTCCTGACACTCTTTTTCTCTCTACGTTCTTTCAAGATGATAATTCCCCGTGCTTTGATAACTCTGGCTCTATGCTTCTCGGCTGTGGCAATAACCTCACCTACACCTACTATCAACGATGAGGTGAGGGCTATCTACATATAATGTCTCTGGAAGTGGTTGAACTCACAGTAATCCTCTAGACTTTGATCGCAAGACAACCCAACGAAGGTGGTCACAACGAAGGGCACCGTGGCGGTCACCGTGGCAGTCACAACCCCCGACCCAGCCCTTCCCATGGCTTCTCCAACCCTCAGCGTCGTACCGTTCCTTCCCATACAAAGACCGCCACTGAAATTGCCGAGGAAATCTGCCCCGGCGAATTCTACGGCTGCCCTATCGCTGATGCCGGTTCCCTTACGTCTCTCCCAGCATCCTTGTCCGACTGGATTTCCGGCGGATACGAATGTATCGACCCCAAAGCCGATTTGACCGCCTGTGGAGGATGCGCCAGTCTCGATGCTAAGTGAGTGCTAGACCTTTCAACCTTTAAATTTATTTTTTCATCGTTGATTTTTTTAGACACGATTGTACACTCATCACGGGCGCCAACGGCATCTCATGCGTTGTTGGTGCTTGCGTTGTCGACTCTTGCGTTGACGGGTACGAGTTAGATGTCGCTACCAACACCTGTATCATCACCGTTGTCTAGATGTGTGGTTCTGACCTGCGGGGGACTACGGGACCGACGATCTTCATAAAACAATCTTTCGTTTAGACACTAAATTATCACTGGACATTTCTAGCCATTACTATCGCTGCTAACACGACTTGGGCATACTAGTATTACGGACTATGGCAGACATATATATACTGCGTAATTTATCACAATTTATTCGACGAGATTTATTTAGAATCTCTGTACTTTCATGCCAATTAGACGGCTAGAAGTGAACCTATTTGGTCTCGATGACCCTAGACATGTACAAACTCTGTTATTGACGAGGCTCTTAATTCCCTCGCCCATCTTGACTACCCTGAGTGAAACGGATTCAGCAAAACTTCCCAAGTTAGAGTGGATATAGAACCTGAGGACGCCTCGATTTGAGGGCGCACATCAAGGGTCAATTATGTGGCATTGTCTGATTGAAATAATACACCAACTCACCATGTCTATGCAAGATCAATTGTTGATACGTAGCCTGGGGTATAGGTGGACGTGAAAGGTTTCGTATTCAGTTATACTCCAGAATGGAATGATCGGCGACCTTGTATATGCATTGGCTTGTCGTTTCCGAGTACCATATTTGTTGATCATCTAATGATGTTCTGCTATATAGGTACGCTGATGCCAGACACCTCAAAGAAGGGGCTAAAGAGTCGTGAGTGCGTGCATGAATCAGGAATCTCAGTACGCAGAATTTGCAGGGTGCTGATTCTGTCAAGTGCGAAGAGCCTGAGACTCGGTGTAGAGAATGAAAGTTCGCTTACCAGAGAGTTGGCAACTTTAACGCAACCTGAACGAAGGCAGGTTACGAACTACGCGAGAGGGCTGAATGCTGTTAATTGACGTCTTGTATAGCCGAGTTGGAGATTATTCGTGATGTAGCTGGGACGCGGTTTCAAACCCAGAATATCCTACGTAGAAGCAAACAATGGCCCTAGAGAGGACTGTACAGTGTGTATGGAAATTCAGACGAAATGAGTACCTATTGATGTACTGCTAGACTACAAACTTCCGGAGAGCATAAAGAGTGACCTTTTTGGATTTCGCGCTGGGGGGGGTAGAGTCTATGTAAGATACAGCAAAAATGGAGAGCTCACCTTCGGCGAGCAGAAATTGCAAGAACGGGTCACCGTTGTCGACAGAAATGAATGACCGGCTATAGACCGCTTGCTGAATGACGTCCATGATTTTCACGGCTTATCTCGACGAGGTGGTCGAGATCCTCTTGAACCTATCAGGGTAGTCCTATGAGAGAGCCGTCTAGAACTTTCACCTTTTTTTGAACAGAAAAAAGAGGCGCGCAAGATGCACGAGTGGAAATAATCATATGAGAGTTGGTTCGAGATTCCAGATCATCCTCGGCCAGACAAGAGACGAACGACCTATTGGTAATACTCCCTTTGTCGTTGCGTCGCAAGTTTAGTGCTTTTTACGCAAGAGTCAAAAGGTGACGTCGATACCATAATATTCAAGGTAAAAATCAAAATCGTATGTCTGCGCGCCTGAATCCTTGTATCATGCGACATGACGTCGAAATCAGATGGTTCGAGATTTTTGGAAATTACCTAAAAGATGCAGCAGGAAATTGCCTATCGGGCCAATGTGCATTTATGGCCAGAGGATCGAGGCAAGGATGACGCGGAGCAGCTGGACAGTGCAAGAGCAGGAGGAAAGGCCGGAGTAACAGAGCCGGGGATTGCCGTCAGAGGTGCTTACGCGAATAAAGAAAAGTGGGCTGACATTGTAATGACTTTGGTTGAAGGCTTTGATTAGTGTCAGAATATATTAAACATGCCATCTCCTCCCCGGCTTTTGCTTATAACGCTACCGATGTTCGTTCAGCTTACCCTCTCCTCCTTAGCCGCCCATTGATGGGTGTGTCCTTCCGCCACAAAGATCATGCCCAGCTTTTCTATGGCTTGGAACACCTATTTTCCATCTGCCCATCGCGCTTTTCTGATGCCTTCCAAAGCTATCGACGATTCCACAGCCCAAAATCTAACCGACCCTCTGGAAAGAGTCCATGATGAAGGCTCCCGAGCTTCTATTCTCGTTTTCATATCTGCTCATGCACTTGGTTCTGTGGGCCTGGCTATGGTGCGTCATTTTCGTTGTGTATTTTTAACCTTATATTAACCTCATCTTCTCGACGTGCTTCAGAGCGTACTAGCAATTTGGTTTGGGTGGCTTTTACCCGCATCGATAGCTTCGACAACTGCTGAGCCGCTGGAGATCAGGAAGTCGCGGTCACCGCCACCCAGACATCATCGAAGGCCCGCACACATCGCACCCATTGAGGTGCCTCCTCCCACCCCAATACGACGCGCTTCTGCTCCTGTTCATCTCACTCCAATACTTTCGTCGCATTCGGGGGATGGTTCCAGTGTTACACCTCGTCATGTCTCTTTCCAGGATTCCCTAGCAACACCAATAGTCAGACGGAACACACTCCCAGCGTTTCAGAGCCCTATTATCTTGGATGACCCTCCTGCAGCTACGGCTTTCACTCTGTCTCCGCTTGCTGCTACCGTGGAATTGCCTACAGAAAACAGTGCAGACGATGCTCATCCAGACTCGGATTCATCCCCACACTCTTCCAAAGCGTCATTAGTCAAGCATTCATCCCGCCTTCACAAACTAAGATTATTTGGCAATGGAAAACCAGTCCCTCGCCTTGACTTGGATAAAGCGGCCCACGGTGACCAAGCCTCCATAACAAGTATAGGTCAGCATCTTATTGTCAAAAATGCCGTATTCCCGATGTGTGGCCTAATTTCCTTTTCAGACACAAATACTTCCGAAAAATCTGCACGGCGGGCGAGTGGGGGTTTTGTGGCGTCTTGGACGTTATCGCGGACACGTACGGTTCCAGATGTATCTTCTACTGAATCACACACCGCTTCTCCATCTCGGCTCTCGTTTGCGCGTCGTCTGTCTCCAGCACGGCAGCCTACGAGCCCTGCACCAACGACGCCTCACGCCTGTGACATTCTATCGCCAACGTTCCTCACACGTAAAAGGCAGAACAGAGTTTCAGCCCCGATACCCAGGACGTCTCCTTACGGCGCACCATACTTTGCGGCTCCGCCACTAGCTCACGACATCAATTACACTACCTACCTAAAGACCTTACCTCAGTTCGAGGGTGAGGTGCATTCGCCGCAAGTGATTGATGAACCCGAACGTGAACGAGGCCGAACGGCATCAATACGACGGGTAGACCTGACTGCCTCTCGTGCTCCCATACCCAAACAAAGGTCAGCGAGTATCGACTGTACAACGAGACCCCACACAACTTCATGACAGTACCGAACTCGCATATAACTTGACATGAACATGTGAGAAATTTCAGTCAATCTATCTTTCCCACTCATTGGCCTTCGAAACAGATCCTTATTCCGTAGTAATAATTTTAGAAGAGGTTTTTTACACCACGCTGAGAAGTCGCATTGTACTTGTATATAATTCAACATCCTCTCATCACTCCTCAGCTTTCGTCTATGTTAACCTACTACATCTATCTATATTATATCCGTAAATTATTCGCATTGTCTTCGTACTTACATACCTGTATAGGAATTACATCCGAATTGAACGCAAATTGCATCGATAGTTTCAAGATAAAGTTCATTTATGACAAGGACAGCGTTAAGAGCGGGCTCAGACACTTGTGGCAGTTCAGCTTTTGAACTGACAGTTCATTGGGCGCTTATTTTTTTATTGCTCGCTTGATTTTCTAAAAATAGTCTCCGACCTGGCACGTGATATATCTATGGTTCTCATGATGAAACTTTGACTTAGAGCTAAACTAAACTCTAACCTCGTCCTGACCTTTCACAAAGCCTGTGCCATCGTGGCGACTCAGCTCGATACGATGAGTACCCAAGGACAATCACAATCTTCGGACAATGGCAACCCTCTTCCAAAGGTACCTTCCACCTTTGTGCCGGCGCTCGTCATCATCGACATGCAAAATGATTTCGTCTCTGGGTCATTGGCAGTACCTGCAGCAGCGTCTATCATCAGTAATATAGATGCCCTTCTTGATCTACCTTGGAAGGTCAAGATAGCCACTCGCGATTTCCACCCAAACAACCACGTTTCGTTCGCGGCAACACATGGAAAACCAGTACTTTCGAAGATGGTCATTTACCACCCCGAGGATTCGGAAAGGACGAAGGGGATTGAGCAGGTGATGTGGCCATCCCATTGCGTGGTACAGACAAATGGCTCAGAGTTTGTGGATGGTCTACGATCGAACAAGTTCGATGTGATTGTGAGTAAGGGCACGCACGCGCATATCGAATCATACTCTGCGTTCAGGGATATCTGGGGAAAGAACACCACCGAACTTCCTACAGTCCTTGAAGAGCTTGGAATCACAGACGTCTTCCTCGTTGGCCTGGCGGGGGATTATTGCGTCAAATACACTGCCATCGACGCTGTTGAATTTGGGTATCAAACTTGGCTGCTTACGGATGGCGTCAAGTCCATTTCCGATGAATCTATCGCATTTACCGAAATGTCGAACAAGGGCGTTAAATTTACGACGTGCAGGGAGGTCACAGAGCGCGTAGTACAACTCGGGGAAAACCACAACTAACGACCCAGAGGATTGAGCTTTATTCTATCTTGTATTCGCTCGCACATCTTCCATCGCTTTCTTCGTTCGAAACTTATACCCTCGGGTCAATCTCACTGTACAGTAGTAATGATATGATCGAACAAATTTTCGAGGCTGCTACCTTCGAAAGGTTTGAATGAAGGTGAGACATGATGCATGAGTATTGAAACGAGTACATAGATCGCAGGATACAACTGAAGCGGCGTATACGCGCCATTCGAACTCGGACCGTCACGTTGCCGAATTGTGCTCCATAGTGAACCGCCCCTCCTCCAATTATAACCCTATTCAGCATTCAACATTGGACACTAGCATCCGCTAGCATTTACAACAGCAACGAATACTTTGACTTTCAGCGAGCTTCAGATATCTTCGCTCGCAAAGACGGACAACATGGATGCTCAAATGGCTCAAGAAATACCGATGTTGTCGAGGGCTTCACTTGCACAAAACTCTACAACAGCGATGTCTGAGGATACAGAGACAATGGGAGGCATGCAGAGCTGCCCAACGATGCTGATCCAACTGTTCGCGCAGATAATGACGGGGCTTCATTTTCTTGAGGTACGAGCGATGCCCCCCCTATGTTGGTTCGCCGCTGACAGAAAGTTTCAGAGCGTAGGCGCGACGTTCATTCTTTGGCTTTGCCCCGCGCTAGCACCAGAGCCCCGTATACACCGATACATCGCCAAGATGCCTTCTACTCAATCTCTAAACCACCACCACCACCACCATCACCACCACACCAGCCACAGTCGTAGTACTACTTCCCGACGCCGGAATGTATTGTTAAGAGCAGAAAGCGATGAAGGGTCGAGCCTCAGTCACCAAGAACCTATCGTATCGCCGTACGATTCATCGTCGACATCACGGATAGCGTCGAATTACGCTCTTCCTGAAACCGCTGACTTGGACGCTATCGCAATGGCAAGGACGGAAAGTTGGGCGAGAACAGAGCGGGAGCTACTAGCAGTTGCAAAATAACTTGACTATTCCGGATTCGGGCTATCTATTGGACAGAGTCGGATTGATTATTCATTCAAATTTAAAACCCTTCTATTCTATAAAGTATATCCAGTAGATTTTGGCAGGCAGTGTGGTCGACAATATGTTACAAACCGATGGCAATGTGTAATGACCAATTGTGACATCGATTAAGGCGACAAGCCTTGGAGTTAGTGTTTCTAGTGATATGTTCTATATCTGCTCTGTTTTACCGTCATAGGTAAGGAGAGCCATAATTGCATGGACAATCGGGTTACCGGGCCCGAGAGCGAGCAAGGTTCCATCTTCTATTGACTTTTTCAACTGGGTGTCGAGGAGACGACTGCGAGAGGATAAGATATGAGAAGTCAGGTGTCTTGAATCATGAAAACGTACCGAAGTTGATTGACTAGGACACCGATGCGAGGAATAGCACGCAGCCTGATGAAATTGTCCTTCGTCCCAACAGTAAGCCCACCACGAACATGATCGTTGATAGATACAGCTCCCCCAAACAACAAGATAGCATATATGGGCACCTTTTGAGAGAGAGTCTCGGTCAGCTACAAAATTATGGTTTCGGTAATAAATGAAATCCCACCTTGTTCGCATCACGAAGAAATACCTTGCTCGACATATGTTTATTGAAGTAGAAGAGGAAAGGCGGTTTCCAGTTCGATGTCCCAAAGAGTACGCTTCCAGGATGTAAGAATACTCGGCCGTCCTTCAAATCGAACATCTTGTAATCAGTAGCAATATTCTCCCTTCGGACTGTGCCCGCCGACACTTTGTCGTATTTGATATTCTTTTCTGGGAGGTGGATGCGTACAATGCGAGGCCAAAGTCCACCAAGCATGGCAGCTTTCACGAGATTGATATTATCTGCTGATTCATTCAGAGCTGGTGTCGATGGAGTAGCATTGAGCGGGACCAGTCCAATTTCTGCCAAGGCGCCAACAAAGTCTTGTCTCAACGAGGTGAGTTCCCGGAACACATTAGCATTAATGAAGTTCTGGAGAAAGGATGAAGACAGAATGCGATACAAGTTGAAGACGGCATACCTCTTCGCAGAACGACCTGATAGCGCTTTGACCTTGTCCTGCAGTACGCATCTTCATGCATTCATCATAAGCTTTTACATCCGTGAGGATATCGCTGTCTGCTACAGCAAAACGCGCACGAGCACTAAGAGTAAAGGTTGTGAGTGCTTTAATTCAACTGCTGTATTTATTGAACACGTACGCATTGGCTTCATCTCGCTTTTCTAGAGGACTGTTGAATATTGGCTTCGAAGATAGCAGAGCTGCTACAGTGGTTATGGGTCCAAGGCATTGGAAGACAGTACCTAGAACAAGCATCTGCTCCGAGAGTCAATAGATCAGTCGTGAGATAATGTCGTTCAGAGACAAACCTTCGCGAGCCTGACGTCGAGAGGGAGCATCGCCTGGAAATTGGATGAAAAACTGGTGGAATTCATTGACAGCACCTAATTCACTCACCATGTACCTGCCTAGTGCAGTCAAGTTTCCGGAATCATCGACAGCATTCAGCTCTTCCAGAGTGCTCCATGCATTATCCAGCGCGGCAATGGAAGGAGGGTCGATTGTTTGACGCAAGAAATACTGGACACATTTTGTCAGACCAATGGGCACTCCATGGCGTCAAACACACTAACCTTTACGTCCTGATCTTCCCTGGCAGCCTTTACTGATAGAGAAATATTTTCAAGCGGAACGCGAAGGATTTCAGGGACAGGAAATTTAGTCATCTGCTCTTCTTGTTTCCTTGTGTAGAGCTTGTAACAGACACCAGGCTGGGTACGTCCGGCACGACCCCTTCTTTGTCTTGCAGCGGCGCGAGTGACCCAAGCTTCGACCAGCATCGACAAGCTTGTTTCAGGATCGTATTGGGTTTCTTTGACCTTTCCTGCATCGATAACATATATCACGTCGTCAATGGTGATTGATGTCTGATCTTACCATGAGCAAGACAGGTAAAAACGGAGAAAATCGCCACGAACCTCGGCGACGTTGGTAGCGGCGATAATCTTCCACGACTTGGTTTGTTGGAAGACTCTTCGTTGTTCTTCGTTGGAGAGGTTGGCATGGAGAGGAAAGACACTAACACTCTTGTCTTGCACTGTTTGCTTAATCGCGTCTATACATTGTCGTATCTCATTCACACCAGGCAAGAATATCAGTATACCCTCCTTGTGTTCCACCGTTGTAACGATGTGGTTCACAAGGGAAGCAATCAACTACAGAGAAAATGTTGAGGAATGAACGTCTGGTCAGCGCATGGAGTTCTCATACCTGATAATCAATCCTGTCAGAACGGATTATGTTCTGTATGGCTGTAGCAATAGAGTCTGCAAAGCCTTCGGCTTGGTATTCTTCCCGTATGTTACGTTTCCCAGCGACGGTTTTGGGTTTGCCATAGGATCTTGGGACAGGAGGCCTATAGTCAACGACAGAGAGTACGTCCTCTAAGTATCTGTGGATAGATATATAAACGAAAGCCACGAAAATAATTGAAGATCATCATCAACTGACTTATCTGTGACTGGATGAGTAAAACCAGGAATAGTTAAGAGAGGGGCATTATTGAAATATCGAATGAAAGTTTCGTGGTTGATGGTGGCAGACATGAGGACAACTTTCAACTTTGCATGTGTTTTCAACAACTCTTTCAATTCGAGCAGTAAGAAATCTCCGTCCATAGAACGTTCATGTACCTGGTAGATACAGATATAATGGGTGAGAAACAGTATACAAAGGATAGGTGAAGGGCTTGCCTCATCTACGATGATATGAGACACATCTGAAAGATTATCTCCAGTGCTAAGCCTCCGGAGGACAACACCGGTTGTACAAAACAACAGTTTGGTATCCTTTCCTCGTTTGGTCTCTCCCCTAATGGTATAACCGACAGAGCCATCCTCAACTCGTTCTTCAGATACACGGGCAGAGACAGAGATAGCAGATATTCGACGGGGCTGCGTTACGAGAATAGAAGCTTCTGAACCATGCCCCGACGTGATCATGGAATCTAGTATAAACTGCGGTACTATTCGATACTTCAATGAAGGCCGAGCAGCAAAAGCAGATGAACATACACTGTGTTGTTTTGCCACAACCTGGCAACTCGACTCAGCGATTGATTTATCAAACATTGTAATTGAAACAAACCTGTTTCCCCGACAACTACAACAACTCTATTGTGTTCCAGCTTTTTCAAGAAATCTTCTCGTGCTTGGAATGCGGGAAGTTTCTGTCGCTTTTGTAGGATTTGTTGATACTATTTTCATAAGATTTGTTAGTGTATCAGCGAAAAACAAACAGGCCATTTAGCGTACTTTCTTACTCTGCCTGACAGCTTCGAATTCTTGCTTGATTTGATCATCGGTTTTTGTTCTAGGCCGATTGTTCCCTCTATACTTCGAATTTGCGAGTATCGGATTGGCCACAGCAGCGACAGTTAGATTAGATCTAGGCGGTCGGTGGATGATATTCTTCAAAACTGACGTAATGTCGGGAGGTCCATTATCTTCTATTTCTGCCCATGCTTGTTCAACGATTCGCATTACTGCCATGCAGAATCCCTCTCCGGCCTCTAAATGTGGGTTGGATTGCATCCCATGCAACAGCTTAGAAAGAAGGTGAAGTCGAACATAAGGAGGAGCAGTGAGTGAGGTGATATAAACTGGCCAATATCCTGGTCTAGGAAAATTATCTTTTTCGGAAAATAAGATGTGGATTTCTATAGGTGCGCTGAACAGTGGCACCACGATATGACCTGGTTCTGCCAGATGGGCGCCAAGAGCTTCATATTCGTCAGAATCGATATGATAAGGAGCAGTGTCGTCATTGACTTCAGCGGTATCATCCGATATGCCAGTGAGCTTGCGTCCAAGCGTGACCATGAGCAAATCCCAACTTCGGAGAACTTCAGGTGCGGCCGTGCACTCTTTGACGGCCTGTAATGGCCAGCCAGCTTCCTTCACAGCCTTATCCTCCACCCACCTCCTTTTCAAATCGTCTTCTCCGGAATGGGCCGACGTAATGAAAGGGTTCGACGAATTATTTGTGGGCAGGAATTGTTTTGGCAGGTCGCATTCTGGGACATGCAGTATTAGATATTCGATACATGCTTGGAGAGGCGATTGTGTGCCGAGAAGATTCCAGGTAAGTGTCGAATCCTGCGATAGGAATTTGATAGCGTCTTTGATCTGGGATTTGGTGAAACCGAGGTGTCCCAATTGTCGAGTAATATCGGGAATACTGTCTGATGACAAGGTTAAGGTAATTCCTTCTTCGCCTTCCGGATTTGTTTCGTTAGCCTGGATGGAACGTGAGGAACTATGCAGTAGTAGAACGGATCAAAAAATGTCAACACACCTGTTTGATAGCCTCTTCAACTAACTCCCGCAAAGAAGTTGCCATGATCACTTCGGGATATTCAGAGGACAATGTTCCGCTGGATTTGTAGACATTCTGGTGAGCGTTTTCATTTGATCCAGATGCCTCTCCCTTTTTCTTGACGGCTTGAGCTTGTCGCTCTTCTACTGCTTTCGCGGCCTCGAAAGGATCGGCATAGTACATCCATTGCTGATGCTCCGGGACAGTCTTGTGTTCCTGAGCAAGTTCTAACCAGTATTCGCGGGGGCCAGTTGGAAGAACCCGATTTAAGGAGAGTCCGTTAGAAAACTGTCCAATTTTATAGATTCAGAAAGGCACGTAGGTGGATATGCGGGATATTTTATCCTAACTCGATAAAGTGCATAGGTTGCCCCCCAATGTTTTGCTTCTATAGCGTTGGGTCTAAAATATGGTGGATGGGGCTCCATTCTGACTGTCTCCCGTTCGGATTTCTTTTGATTCCACCTGTTTAAGGTGACTACAAAAGAGAATTTATTTGGGCCATAAGCGCGCTTGCGAGACGTCAGTAAGAAGAGTAAATCGACCGATAAGTTACTCACTGCGTCCACCGTTGCCTTTTCCCATCCAAGCTTTTGACATCTGTGATTGATTTCATTGTAAGCAGTGAGGGCAGAAGACATACGAACAGAAGTCTTCGAACCGTTCTTGAAGAATTGATAGGGGATATTTTGAACCTGGAGGAAACAAGGGAGGTGGGGAGGTACTTGTCGAAGCCGCGGATGAGCTAGTGCTCTTGTCCTTGGATGTGAATGCAGAGCCAGACTTGACGATGCCTTTCTTTGGAGGCATGTAGCTTATACGACGGTGAAAAGTGGTTTAGAGAAGAGCTTAAATCAAGTAGTTTTGGAAACTGTAAGGGTAGCTGAGTAATTGAAAAGCGGGCCGGGAAAAGGACTTCGTTGAATCCATCTCGGGACATGCTGATTGCACCGGGACGCGAACTACTGCAGTGTTATGACAGGATCAATGAAAATAAGGACGCTCATCCAGACTGTTGATCATACCTCTATAATACCCCTGCTTACATGGCTCTTCTCCCTGATTTCCTGATCATCGAAGTTTGCGTGGATTCCGTGGAGTCTGCCATCGCGTAGGTCCCTTCTTTGCTGCTTTTGACTCCCAGCTAACTCTCATTCGGAAGTGCTGCCAAAGCGGGTGCAGATAGACTAGAGGTGTGCGCCCAACTGGGGGCTGGAGGTGGGACTACACCCACTGTAGGCCTCGTCAAGTCAATTCAAAGGGCTGTTGATCTCTCATTAATGGTTGGCACAAGACTCGAGTCTATGTTCTTACAAGAAGTCTCATGGCATCTTGCCGCAACTTTTCGAATTTGTTAGGTTATAATCCGCCCACGCGTTGGAGATTTTCTATATTCGAGTTTCGAGCTCGAAGTTATACTGGAAGACATACGGGCTTTCAAGGAATTGGGAAACATCCGGGGCTTCGTTGTGGGTGCACTGACCAAAGATGGACAGGTTGATATTGAACGCATGAAACTGTGAGCGTAACCCTATCTGTCAGTTCACGAAGTTAATAATTCCCTTTCTTAGTATCATCGATGAAATCTTGCCGTTGGAAGGTAAATATGTCATAATCAAGGCATCCCCTTATATTATTTCTGACTTCCAATTTGGTAGTCTGCTTTCACAGAGCTTTCGACATGACAGTAGACCCCATGCAAGGTACCTCCGGGATCTATATGTATTCAGGAACCCTTCAGCTCAAGTGGATCTTCAGCCATGACAGATATAGCAGATATCGGCGGAATATCGCGGATTCTGACGAGGTAATTGGTTCCGTGACACGGGCGCCTAAATTCGGCTGATATTTGTTGAACAGTGGGCACAGTTCTCAAGTGCTTCTAGGACTCCCAGTTCTGCAAAAACTCTTCAATAGAAGAAATGAGCTTGTGGATGACGAGGTCTGGGGACTGACATTGATGCCTGGTTCAGGTATCAATGGGAAAACCCTTCCTGATATCCTTGGGGCATTGATGCCTCTTGGTTTGAGAGAAATTCATCTCAGCGGCGGTCAATGGCTTTCGGGCGACATGACTTTCAGGAAGAATGGGATGGGGATGGGAACGTATCCATCTACAGAGTGGGATATATGGTGTACTCAGGAAGACGAGGTGCGAAATGTGAGGCAGATCAGCGACACCATGTGGCAGGATTTTGTTTCTACTATGATGGAATGAAAGCTGTTATTTATTTCTACTAGCATGATTACTTACCGCCAATTATACGTAGAATGAGAGAGACGCTTGCATATATATCTCCACTTCGGAAATCTAATATAGCAAGGTCAGTATAAGGTTGAAGGGTACGCTTTACTCTCAAGCTAACCAAGGATGGTAAACATATCGTGCTGAAGTGCGCTGAGCGGCGTCGTCCATTGAGAGCGGAACGCACCTATGTTTAAATTATTTGTCCCAATCGGACGTCAGCGATTACGATGTCCACCGCGGCGCCCGGGTCAGTTTTATCCTTCTCCTTCTTCGTCTTCAATTTCAACAGCCTCTACGCGCTAATTAGGCGCCTTCGGATAACGGTTTCTCTGGTGTTCCGCTAGGCGCGTCGATTGAATTTCCTCCATACGGACTTATGTTGGGGGCGTTCCAAAGGCGCCTATCGAAGTGAAATCGATGGCGGGTTCGAGACTCTGTCGTCACAGGTGGCCCCCAGCATTATCGGGTCCAGGCTTGCATACCAATCGTTATGCCGGTGCGCAGCATTGGAAAAGCATGTACCATGATTACGATCTTGTTCATAGCTAGTATTCATACATCTATACGTCATCACAAGCTTGCACGGCGCCGTCTCTGCCCCGGATGAGGCATACCGTGCCACGCTTTGTTAGATGGAGGGAAAGGTGATCGAAAGGTTTCGGCAGATTCCAACGAAATTCCCTGCATCTGTCGACCCGCCAGAACAACGCGACGTTGACATCTGTGTACTTCCTTCTTCACTCTAATCCTTCGGCTGCGTCTTTAGGATTCACGCTCTTATTTTGATTCCAGCGTCTTTCGCGCCCTTTCTGTGACGTCTGTTTTGCCCCCATGCATTCGGCCGCCCCAGCCTCTTCAAATGCAAATCAAAAGCAACCTCACATATGGTGGTCCAACGCGAGTTTTTTTGTGCTCATACACATAGCGGCTATAGTTGGAATGTATTATCTTCCTCCGTGGTCTGTCAAAAGAGAAACACTGTTTCTGTGGTTCATGACATGGCAGTTGTCGGATTTTGGGTATGTGCGCGCCTATGCCAAGAATTGTGTCTCTTGACTCTAAAATAACCTCCTCTAGCATCACCATTGGTTACCACCGACTTTATTCACATAAGGCGTTCCGGGCGGCTACAAGTGTTCGAGTCGTTTTGTCTATCCTGGGTGCTTCGGCCTTCCAAGGTTCTATCAAAGTGTGTATCAGTGTTATACTCTATTGCACTCGATCGGCTATTGACGCGTTAGTTATTGTTCTAGTGGTGGTAAGTAATTTCGTTTCGTCAAGGTGGGCGATACCAGTCGTTATATCTCTCTCTAGGTGTCTTCGTCACAGGCTGCACCATGTAAGCCATGAATGATCAGTATGCGCATACATACTTACGCTTTCTCCAGAGGTTCACGGATGATCCCTTGCACGATCCGTATGTGCAAGTTTCGGCGTAACAAGCCATATTTTAATCTATATCTCCAAGGTATGCTGCCACGAAGGGTCTCTTTTATTCGCATATGGGTTGGATATTCTACAAGCCGACGTATGAACGAATGGGTCTCATAGAAAGAGACGACCTCGAAAATGATCCAGGTGCGTCAGTCATTTAAGTTACTGTCGATTTCAAACAATGACCATGGTGATTTCACAGTTGTTCGGTTTCAACACTCATACTACGGTAAGTCTTGATCAAATTATTGCTAGCCAAGTTGTCGCTTGATGCCATTCGCTCTTGAAGTACCCATGGCCTTGTTCTTCGGTTTCATTTTCCCAACTGTTGCGGGTTACACCTGGAATGATCCTCTCGGTGGTTTCATATACGGTGGCTTGGTTGTCAGGCTTTTCAGTGAGCACACTTCATCGTAGGCATGACTTCCACTTACCTGTTTGAAGTTTGGCACTGTACATTCCTCGTCAACTCGTGCGTCTTGTTTTTTATGATCTTGTTGAATTTGCTTTTCTGAAGCGACCTTCAGGCTTGCTCACTGGGATGGATTGCAGCCATACTCAGATGAAAATACTTCTAGAGGCAACCTCGTAAGTAGAAAAGCTGCTGAACTACTTGTGGCTAACTCCTTTCTCTAAGCTTTTAGCGCTTCTGACTGGTGGCGAGGGTAACCATAATTTTGTCAGTTTGATTTTTAATTCACCAACAATATACTATAATATACTGACATATTAATATCAGCATCATTCTTTTCCACACGACTTTCGTTCAGGGCCTTCCTTAAGTGACTGGGATCCAAGCAAGTGGATAATCCTAGCCTTAGAACGCTTCGGTCTCGTCACATCTTTGAGACGGGCCGCAAAGAAAGATCTACACGAAGCAATCCGACATATGCAATTGAAAGAATCGTTGGACTTCGTAGAGCCAGAATTGGACAGTGACGATTCTTGGAATGGTGATTTCTGGGACTTCACCCGTGTCAAAGAGTTCGCCAAAGCAAAGCCTAATCGCTGCGTAGTTCTAATCAACGGCTATGTTGTGGACGTCACCCCATATCTCGGAGAACATGTACGTTGTGATTTTTTGGAGTTCGGGTTGCTTCTGTTCTCTGCTGAGATGTTCGTCATTTAGCCTGGCGGTGCAACTATTCTCCGAAAGTATTCAGTGCGGGGCGAAAATGATCACGAAATCAGTAATATCGCTCATTGGGCCTTCAACGGAGGAATGAATAATCACTCCCGCTCTGCGAAACGACGCATGCGAGAGCTGCGGGTTGCAAAACTTGTCGATTAACTTGTGATTTACTCGGACTGAATATTTTTTGTGCTTGGTTTTTTTCTGTTGCCATAGACTAGATATCATTTGTATTTCTGTTCCAGCAAAATGTACCACCGGCACATATCTATCTAGAGTGTCAAAGTGTAGTATGCTGGGAGCGCGCGTACACACGCGCATACAGAGTTCTCAGTCCTAATCAACGCGCCCTACCACGTGACACGACCACTGAAGCTAAGGCCAAAGTGCATACCACCGCCATCTCAGTCATTTTCGTCATTTTTGCATCTTTTATCTGCTTTTCTTGCCCCGTAGAAGGATCACTTGTCCTGTTACACGAGTCTCGCACCTGTGCGAACAATGTCGAAGCGAGAGCATGAACGCATCAATGGTACAGGGGAGAGCGCAGGATTGCGACATAGCAAGCGGCGCAGAGAAGGAGAGGCCTCGTCAGATGTAGATGTGACAACGTCCGACCCCATTGAAATGTCGAAAATGAACGGCGGTGAGGTCAGCGCGCAGCAGGTCAAGGAGCAGGGAATGATATTGTGGAATGCTGTAAAAGATGCGGTCAACAAAGAGTGAGTGGCTGCCTTATTGGAACTCCTCTTTTTCTTTTGGTCCTTCCTGCGTTCACGCTCACTTTCTGACACGAACTATCATCACACTTGTTTTCATCCTCTTCACAGGGGTTATTCACTATCGGAACCCTTTTTACGCAAACCTCCAAAGCGAATTTACCCAGATTACTATGAGCTCATACAACAGCCTATCGCTCTCGATGATATCAAGAAAAAGTTGGACCATCTTGACTACCCATCTCTTCAAGCCGTCAAGAGCGACTTCGAGCTTCTTGTCGCCAATGCTAAACAATACAACCAAGCTGAAAGTCTCATTGTCCAAGATGCAAAGGAACTTATGGTATGTCTAATAAACATTGAAGTTTCGCTAAATATTTTTTGTTATCGGAACGCTTGTCTGATGTCCATTCGCTAGAAATTGGTGCAAAAGGCATACAACAAGATAGTACCAAGCGATGAAGAACACGAAGAAAAGAAAGCGCCGAGTCTTAATCGTCTGATGAAGACTAGATTAGAGAAGCTGGTGTCCAAGAAGGATCCTACGTGCGTCAATCTACAGCCTCTTGCTACCATATTCTCAGAATTTTTACCTGCAGCGGACGTGTTTTATCAGAGGTCTTCATGGTATTACCATCGAAAAAAGATTGGGCGATATATTACAAAGAAATCAAGCACCCCCAGTGTCTGGAAGCTATCTATGTGCGTCAATGCTCTGTCAAAAAGTACATTGCACTTATAGTTCGCGTAGAAACATATCAAACGGAAGGAATACCACTCGGCGGCCCAATTCGCTGCCGACGTAGAACTTGTGTTTTCCAACGCAATGACATTCAACCAGGACCATAGTCCTATCTGGAATGATGCTATGACATTGCGGGTATGCCTTTCTGAAGCATTTACTATTGTTCATAGTCTCATGGATTCTCTAGGATTATTTCCGACAACTTATGTCGGACATGCCGCCTCCTCATACCCTTGCAGAATACAGTAAGTACGCAAACAAGCCGAATAAGATCAAGATCAAGCCTCCTCAAGCTCTCCAGGCATCGGCTGCTGGCTCGACGCAACAATTAACGAAGCAAGATCAAGGAGCAACGTCGTCTCTTCTACTACGGGTACCAGCGGCACATCCTCCAAGTTCGTCGAAAATTACACCTCAGGCATCAACGCCGGCCCACCAAGTACGTTTACCGCTTGTTACGACAACTCTGCCTGCGCCTGCCGAGACGGTAGCCCCAACTTCCAAAACGACAAAGGTTCAAACGAAGCCGCAGATTCAGCCACCAGCCAAGGCACCGGCTACTCAGGCACCAACCCCACAAGCGCCTGTACAAACGGTTTCCTTTATCAATGCTACTGCTTCTCACTATCCACGCGCGCCTTATGTTCCACAAGCTTCTGCTCAGACACCTGCACCAGCGGTAGCATCCGCAACCCCACCTGTTTTCCATGCTCCTCCTGCAAATAACTCGTATTCTACATCACAATCCCCGGCCCCTATCGTCCTTCCCTTAAATCGTCAATTGAAGTCCATTGATATTCGCATTCAACCTACGGGACGTGCATTGAGTCTGGATCATCGGGACGGCGTCAAGAGCTGGGCTGCACGACTTGCTCCTGGAGAGTCTAGCATCATCCTCAATAATTTGATATATATGAGGGACGAAGACGAAGACGAGAGCAGTGGGGATGAAAACGATGCTGAAAAGGAAGAGGATGACATGGATGTGGATATGGACGCCGGGTCGACCTCTCCCAAGAATGGTAGGCGCAAGGGCAAGGGAAGGGGACGTGGTAGACCAACAAAAGTTGCTGCTAAAGCATCCACCTCCGGCAAGAACTCCAAGAGTCCTAAAAAGAAAGCAATCAACAAAGTTGGCGAGATTCAGTTGAAGCTCAATAAATTCGTGGTCAAAGTTGACAAACCCGGCGAATGGAATATCCAACTTCCGGTTGGGCCAAGTACCATTGAAGTTGGAGAAGTGGGAGGCATGATATGGAAGCTATATACAGAAAGATTGGCAGATGTTTGAAGATTTTATTTTTTGGACTGGTATTTATTACATTCCTCTCCTGTTCTATTCGTCACTTCGCTATGAATTTCGCTTTCTGTACGACTGCTTTTGATCCCTTGGTATCTATATCTCTCTCTATAATCCTATAAATCAGGACTCTTGTGCGTCGTTAATGATATACCATCCGAGTATCGGCGTCGGGCCTATGTGAGTACAACTCCTGAACACTTTATGAAATTATAGCATGTGCAAGCTTGCGATTCAAGATTTGGCGCGCGTCAATTTATTACACTTGAGTGGCACGTGCATTGGGAGAAAGATATTCTTGATCAGAATTTCAATCTGCAGGCATCGTTTACACCCATCTCATCCTCATCAGCAGGTCCGTTTGTTCTTCACCAGAATGTTTTTTTTTCTGATCATTGCATTTGTTTTTTCAGCTTCAAAAGCCTGGCTACCATGGCTCCTACTGCTCTGGAACCTGTCACCGATCTCGGCTCCAATATAGGTCCCCAAAAGCCGATTGCCAGTGCTATAGTAAACGGAAATGGTACAAATGCTCAGCAAGAAGCCTCACATGACGACGTGGAAGGGGAAGGGGACGATGATGCTGACGATGATGCTGCTGTAGAAGGCGCCGGAGCTAGTGGGTATATCTCACTTCTCCAGCGTTCTACTGTGTCTAAAGCAGATTACAAATTTTAGGTGAAGGCAAGAAGAAGAAGAAAAAGAAGAAATCCAACAAGAAGAAAAAAGCAGAACAGTCTGAACCACCTAGAATTGGTCTGAGCAAGCTTTTCCCGAGCGGCGTTTATCCAGAAGGAGAACTGCAGGAGTATAAGGACGAGTATGTATATTTCGCAGACTTGTGATCGCCTGTGAAGTTGATCGTGTCACAGTAATGCCTACCGGACCACATCTGAAGAAGCAAGATACAACGAGAAACTTGCAAATGAAGACCCAGAAACTATCTACAATGACATCAGGCGTGCTGCAGAGGTCCATCGCCAAGTACGACGGAGCGCCAGGAAATTCATTCGCCCTGGAATGGCAATGACAGATATTGCGAACTATATAGAAGACGGCACGCGCGCACTTGTTGAAGAAGACGGATTCAAGAGTGGTGTTGGATTCCCTACTGGCTTGAGTTTGAATCATTGTGCGGCGCATTACACACCAAACGCCGGTGATAGTGTCGGTATGCTTCTCATTGCAATATTACATCCGAATTTCGCGCTGAGTTTGATCATAAGTCTTGCAACAGGGAGATGTGCTGAAGGTAGACTTCGGCGTGCACGTCAATGGGAGAATATTGGACTCGGCTTTCACGCTCACATTCGACGATACATACGACAAATTGGTTGAGGCTGTCAAAGCGGCCACGGATACAGGTGTTAGGGTGCGAAATCGTCAGCTATTTCTCATGCGATGTAGTTAATATATATTTTTATTTACAGGAAGCAGGCATCGACGTGCGCCTGGGAGAATTGGCTGGATACATTCAAGAAACCATGGAATCTTATGAAGTTGAAGTTGGAGGCAAAATACTTCCAGGTGAGTCCCTTCATTATGGCATTAACCGTGATGACTCAATCAAAACCCAGTCAAGCCAATTCAGAACCTCAGCGGACATTCTATCAACAAGTACCAAATTCACGGTGGAAAGTCCGTCATGCTAGTCAAGAATGGAGATGATACGAAGATGGAAGAAGGCGAATATTTTGCCATCGAAACTTTTGGCTCGACAGGACGCGGTAGGATTGTAGAGAGCGTAAGTTGAATGTTACAATTATTTGCAGCATCACTAATTGTCATCTTCAGGGCGAGTGCTCTCATTATGCAAAAAAAGTTGACGCACCGCATGTTCCTCTTCGGTTGGTTTTAACCGTTGTTTCACCGATCTGTGTCTCAACAGTCCTATAATTTCTCCCTAGGTTAAACTCGGCCAAGGCGCTCTTGAAAACTATTAACACACACTTCGGGACATTACCATTCTGTCGCCGATACCTCGATCGCGCAGGAGAAAGTAAGTACTTGCTTGCGCTGAATCATCTCGTCCAGCAAGGTATCGTGGAGGACTACCCCCCGCTTTGCGACCAGCGCGGTTCCATGACTGCCCAATTTGTGAGTGCGGTCCGTGTGGTCGTGCATGATCTGGATCTGATCTGTGTGATATGCAGGAACACACGATCTTACTTCGGCCAACTAGGAAGGAAGTTGTGAGCCGAGGGGATGATTACTGAAAAAATGACGTGTGCGGGGTCGGCGCGACATCAGCTGACTGCCTTTTTTGTCACTGACACACTGATCCGGTCGATCAGAAAGTGCAGCATATTAGTAGGTTTTATGTTCTTGCGCTCTACCATGTATTAGTTACCTTTCTATCTATCCCATCTACCTTCTGCATGCCCTGGTTTTTTTCCTCCCGACGCCTGCAGTCTCTTCGGGAACAGCCCAACAGGCACTCGCCGACCCAGTCCTTGCTCCACTACGAAACCAGATCCACACCGCCCTCCGCGCGCGTTGACCCAAAGCTGAAGCTTCAACCTCGACGGCCTTTGCATCTGTGGGACTACTTGAAGTTGGGGATCATCGTTGCCTCCAAAGGTATCTACATTGATTTTTATATGTCGGCTTCCTTGACAAAGGCACACTTCTAGCCACTGAAGTCACCTCCGATGTCCTCTCACATCATATTTGGGGCCCACGTCGAAAATCTTGGGGGATTGAGATGACCATTGTTACCAGTCTCATACGTGGCGCTGAGCGCCATAGTGCTATGGTGGATATTGTAAGCCGTCGAACTGCCATCATTGCCGCTGCCCGAATAACTCAAAATTACACTCCGGAACTAGGGAACTATCCGTATGCTTATGGGTATTGGAGGGCTTGTGCCCCTTCCATCTGATGCTCTTGTCTCTCCGGTTACGTTTCGTGTCAAGAAGCGAAACCTTCGGGGAATTCTTGCCCAGTACGATGCAAAAGAAACTGGTCAGCGTGAGTTATGTGGTGAATGGGTTGTAGGTTTGAAGACATGGCAACGTATGCAATTTGAATGGAAGGCTGCTAAGCAGTCTGACCCGACTTTGAACTATTCTGGGGGAGGTGGAACACCACAAGGCGACTTTCTGAAAACACGAGTAATTCTGTACATCCATGGAGGTGGGCACAAGCAATTCCTCAAATTCTATTGGTAGACTTAATACTTTGTATTGATCGCATAGGCGCATACTATCTGTCCAGTGCGGCAGCACAACGAATCATATCCATCCCACTCGCCAAGTTCGCCGACTCACGCGTTTTTGGTATGCTCACATCATCGCAAAACATCTTAAGTATATAGATCACTGATTCCCTTCACTTCCTAAAATAGCCTTGGATTATCGTCTAGCTCCAGAAACGTGTTTCCCAGGTCCATTGCACGACGCTGTAGCAGCGTATATGCGCCTCACTGAAGACCTGTATATTCCTCCCCAAAACATCATCGTTAGCGGCGATAGTGCAGGAGGTGGCCTTGCGTTAGCGCTGCTAATGTATCTTCGCGACAATGACTACCCACTTCCGTCAGGTGCCATCTTGATGTCACCATGGGTCGGTGAGCATTATTCCGCCGAGCGCTTCTAAATGTCTTTGCTTACATTGGCCAATTACGCGTAGATCTCACTATGAGTTGCGAGTCTTGGGACTCAAACGCCCAATACGATGTTGTGCCATTTCCAACGGCGGACAATCACATGAATCCTATTGCACTATATCTCGGGGAACACACGGAGGAATACCTTACCCATCCTTACGCCAGTCCACTATTTGGAGATTTCAAGGGCCTACCACCGTTACTTATCCAAGCTGGCGATGCTGAAGTCTTGCGAGATGAAATCGCTTTATTGGCCCATAAAGCCACATTGGCTGGTGTGCAAGTATTGCACGAACTGTACGAAGATGCCGTAAGTCACAATGCTACTATCTGCACCAACACTAGCGTATAACAATAACTTTGACAGATTCATGTCTTCCAAGCATACCCGTTCTTGGAGGCATCTCGTCGATCTTTCGAATCAATGAGAGAGTTCGTACGCTATGTCCTCCCACAACATCAGACCCACTCCCTTCAGCTCCTTACTTTAATCGCTGAACGCGGGATGGAGGAACAAGTAACAAATAATCGTTCAGTGCTTGTTGGAGGTGATGGTGTTAAAGCGCCTGTCTCCTACGATAACGCAGTCAACGCTGAAATCCTCATTGACGAAGATGATGAAGCTCCAAGTTGGATACCGTCGCCTGCTATGCGCCCACATATAGGGCTCCCATGGAAAGACGACCCTAAACACAAGGAAGGCAGCCACTTCGACCATCATCAAGATGCGGAAGTTCAAGATGTCCAAGATGACGACCTCATTACTTTGCCCTTATGTTCGCCATCATTGTTCCGCCCGATTTTGGAATCACCTGGATACAAACGGTCTTCATTGTCGATAGCTTCATCATGCTCGTCAATGAAGTCAGTTTCATCGTTCACTTCTTCGGACTCGCCGGCCTCCTTCACCACTACTCCTGCCAACTTCACCACTACTCCTGCCAATATCAGAAGGATACAATCTGCAATTTCTCTATCAGGATATACACACCGCACTCAAACTCATACTAACGCTCGCGCTACATCTCACCGTCTGTCTGTCAATTCATTTATACCATTGTCCAAGACCCGCCTGTCTCGATCTGCCACAATTATGCCACCCGAAGGGTTTTATACTGCTCCAGCATCACGTCCGGATTCGATGGCTCTTCCGAAACCTTCTCTGCGAAAGCGGAGATTATCATCTGGTTTGCTAATGACGCACAACATCAAGGGAGGGAAAGATCTATGCGCTTCCTGGATGTTGGAGAAGGATGGGATGCATGTCCCTTCATCGCCAAATCCCTCGGGTGTTGGAAATGTTGGAACACTTGTTGACGAGTGGGCGCGTTCAGGCCCTGCAAATAAGACAGTGATGGTCTCCGTGCTTCCCAAGTCGCAGCAGCGGTGATGCCGGACATTTTTTTGATAGAGGACTCTTGCACCCACGATTCTCTGTGTGTATTTCTATTCTGCATCTTTCCAACATTACTATATTTCTAGTTGCATATAACCGTCGTGTTTGCCCAGACCTCAGCATCTTTTCAACCCATCGTGTACCTTATAGCCCTCTACATTGCATTGATTGGTGAAGAATTTAACTACTACACTAGCATGTACTTTACACACGTATTTTGTGCTTTACCAATAAAAACCGGCTAAATCGAGTGTCGTAGTGAAGCGTTGGAAATACATACGATCAAGTATATTATAAGCAGTAGCACAGAAATTAAATTATCCAGATAAATAAGGGAAGCCTATACATAAGTACACCACTGTATGTAGACTGGGAGTTCAAGAGGTCTAATCCGTAGACACCGACCCATTTTGGAGCTCCAACCCCTTCCGATGGATCTCCAATTCTTCAATGACGTTCATCAAAGCATTGCATTCCCAGTTCCCAAAGATGAAGCCTTCGTAAAGCATCGTCGTTGCTAACCAGGCAATAAAGATAGTGAAGATGAAGAAGATGGGGTTTATCCAGGAGTGAGGGAGCCATGCAGTGCCGATGGTGACGCCCACCAATATGACAATACAGAGGCCGAATATTATGAGCTCTCTGCGTGATCGTTCTCGCGAGAAACGGTAACATGAGGATAGAGCTTGGATGGTGGTCGCCGTTGCCGCACTTGAAAGTTCGCGTGGTCTTGGTGGGAGAGTAGTCGTTTCGCTATCGGTGTTGGTGACAATTTCGAAAGTGGCCTCTAGACCGAAGTGGTCGGAGTGGGAGAACATCTGTCCACGAACGAGGTCGGTGAGCACTACTTGTGATTCTACGGCTTTCAAGGTTGGAATAGATTTTCCTGGCCTGTCGGGCTGCCGATACAGAACGTAGTCAAGACGCTTGCCCCATGTACCACGCGCGTAGAGCTTTGCTGCTGACCAGCTGTTTAAGGGAGAGTCAGCTGTGATGCCGAGCCTTTGGATGGCATCTATGGGACTGAATATTTGAGCAGCGCGGGCTTCAGTGGGGTGAGTAACCTTCCACGCATCTTGGAGATCGGCGTGCTCCGTTATGACCGTCATAGGCAGTGTCGGGGGTATACTGTTGAAGTCGCCGAGCTACAGAGCGAGTTCAGTAATATTGATTGAAAGCCATATGGTACGACAGCGTACAGCAATGACATATCTACCCAATTGGGCAGCTTGTCTAGCCAATTTTGCGAATTCCCATGCATTCACAAGACGGTGGGCTCTGTTGTGTTCTGGTCCGTCTTCTCCACCTTTGGCAAAAAGCTGAATGAAAGAAGGAAGGTTGATTAAAAAAGGAGAAACAGAAAGTCTGGGCACTCACGTGTGTATTGAACACTTGAACTTGTCCAAGGACAGGATGCTGAATGACTACATGAGAGGCAGCCTTGCCGACAAACCAGTCACCTCCCAGAACATCTAGTGGTGTTCCATTTAGAGAGTACGGTTGTATAACGGCTGATATGATAGGATACCGGGTGAATATCGCGAGGCCCGACCCTAGCGCACCGCTAGAACGAGGTGAAAGCACGCTTCAGCCCTGGGTGCGCGGATAATGAGTGGAGAAGTGATTACCTGTAGAAGAATTTAGAGTGAGGCAGATGCTTTGCTACTCGTTGTTGTACCCGTTGGTAGTGGGCAAATACCCATATTTCCTGTAGTGCGATGATGTCGTAGTCGGAATTGGCAAGTTCGTGTGCAATAGCCTCTATGCGATGTTCGAGTTTTTTTGCAACATACTTGAGTCCCCTTGACAGTAGTTCAGGTGAGTTCACAATAATATAAGGAATCTTACCAGCAATTGAGAGTGAGGACGCGAATGCGAGACTCGTCTGCCATGACCGTCTGTAGGCAAGCTATATTTAGGCGAGGGTGACAGCCAATAAAGTAAAACGGCGTCACGTCACACGCACACTTTGGTTTTGACGATGACTGCGACAACGACCTTGACTCCGAGCGAGTGCGTTCCACTCTCCCCCTCCCCCTCCTCCTATACACATACTTAGCTTTCTCTCTTTTCTCTCCGCCCACAGTATCGAAATCGCGACACGAGCAGCAGACCATTTCACCCGCATCTACTATACCGCCTATGATTCGGACACCCGACTCGCGGACCTCCCCCAGTTCTACCGCGCCAGTTCCTCTCTCACGTGGAATGGGAAACCCTTCCAGGGTACAGAGGGTCTGAAGGAGCTGGTTCTCAAGATGCCAGCCACAAAACACGAAGTGCAGTCCTTCGACTGCCATCCAATACCAGGTTCGTCGCATTCGTGACTCAGCTTTGTGGGCGTTCGGTTCTGACAAATTGCCCGCGTTTACAGGAACCCAGCCGCCATCGCTGCTCATTACAGTATCAGGAAACGTTACCCACGGACGTGGTCCAAACGCGAATCCCTCAAACACGAACACCCGGAACCCAGAAGGCCACCCACGCGTCTTTTCACAAACTTTTATACTCGTACCCGACCCCCTTGCACCCCCAACCAAGCCGGGAGAGGTAGCCAAGTACTACGTTGGAGCAGACGCGTTACGCTTTGTTGGTTAGAATATTGTAAGCCTTTGTGCCCACCTCAACCTGATTCTGGGCTGACCTCAGATTCTCGTGAAGTTTTTGTAGTATAGCCTCGTCAATCATTATTGCATACACATGCGCTGCAAAGCAGGCATTCATCTCTCCTCATCTCCATGAACCTCATATGTATCATATCTTTTGGATCGCGTTCAATACCAGACTTTGTATTTATCAATTTGCCTTATCACATCGTTTCAGTTGTTATTGTACTTTAGACAGCGTGCACGTTTAACTTGATATGTTCTGCCTTGGGCAAGTAATATCAGAAGTCGCGACATGCAGTTCGAGTGTTCAAGTATGAGCTTTTTGATTATTATATACAACAGAAGCTACTCTACATGACAAGAAAATACGACAAATGAAAAGAGACATGCATTGCGGGCAATCAACCAAATGTTTGACTCTAAGAAATTCAAATGAGCAAACAGATAGATGAAGTAGACAAAAAAGAAACTTACCGAGCGAGCACTTCTCTTGATCTTGGACAGCCGCCATTCGTCGGGTTTCTCGTACTTGTTGAAGAGCGGTTCGATCTTCTCCTGCCTCTTCCGCTTACTGATCTTATTCGCATCCGCGACCTTGAAGAACTGGGGCGCGACCTCCACGAGCCACTTGGGTTCCACGGCGGTAACGTTGTGACAGTACTCGCGCGTCGTCAAAACCAGCTCGTGGTATACCAGCCATTCGGGATTCCGGTTGAATAGGGCAGAGGAGGGATGGATATACACAGGTGTGCCTTCGACGAGGGTCTTGTAGCCTTCCTGCGGGTCCTTCTTGGCTGCGTTACGGAAGAAGCCTGAGCAGATGGCTTTGCGGACGACGTTGAAGTCACGGCCAGCAGACAGAATATCATGCTTGTATCTGTAAATCCATGTAAATCTATGGTGAAGAAGATTTCAAAAAAGGACATACCGATCCATGATACCCAGCAACTGTTTTCGCACATCTTGCGCACGACGCATACTCCTAGCCTGAATGAAATTCTCATAGCACCACGGATTCGAGAAGTTCGCGGCTTTCCAGCCATTGTAAACAGTCAACAGAGTCAGATGGTCGCCCTCCGGCTGATGGAACTTGGCCTTCTTCGAGTCCGCCTGACCCTGCTTTTCTTTCGGTCTGTAGAACACCGACTGCACTGACAACATCGCGACAATCGAGAGGATCTCCTCTGAGCATCCATAGTCCACTGACGCGATTAACATCTTGGCCAGAGGTGGGTCCATAGGGAAATCAGCCATTTTCCTTCCTAGTCGAGTCAATAAACCTTCGTCGTCCAAGGCGGATAGGGCATAGAGGGATTCCAGAGCAGTCAACATTGTTTGCGCAGGCGGAGGGTCCATGAAATCGAAGCTGAGGAGGTCATTCACACCCATGGCTTTCAGTTGTAGGATAGTAGCTGAGAGATTCGTCCGTTGGATATCAGGAATTGAGTTGGGAAGCATTTCATTGCGATATGCAGCTTCTGTGTACAGACGGTAGCATTTTCCAGGACCTGTACGGCCTGCGCGACCAGACCGTTGTCTTGCCTGCGCTTGCGAGATAGGCATCACGACAAGCGAATCCATGCCCAGTCGCGGATCGTACGCGTTCTGCTTTGAAAATCCGGGATCAATGACATAGTAGATACCAGGAATCGTCAGACTGGTCTCAGCGACGTTCGTGGCAATGACGACTTTACGAGCACCTGGTGGCGTAGGCTCGAAGACTCGGGACTGCACTTCCGAAGGGAGAGCAGAATAGATAGGGAGGATGATGAGTTCGGGTACTTTGGGCCCCAGGGCCTTCATACGCTCGAATAGGATTTCGCAAGAAGTATCGATTTCTTCCTGGCCCGTGAGGAAGAGGAGGATGTCGCCAGGGGGCTCAGAAAGATGGATTTGCATGACGGTGATGAGGGATGCGTCAAGGTAATCGGTTTCGGGTTCTTTGGTGTATAGAATTTCGACGGGGTAGGTACGGCCAGGAATTGTGAAGATAGGGCATCCGAAGAAGTATTTGGAGAACTTCTCGGCGTCCAAAGTTGCAGATGTGACGATCAGCTTGAGGTCAGGTCTCCGCTTGACGGCCTCTGTAAATCGTTGGATGAGAACGTGTCATGGAAGAGAAAAAAAATCGAAGGAAACACGTACTCTTGAGAAGACCGAATAGAACATCCGTAGCTATAGTCCGCTCATGGGCCTCGTCCAACATGACAACGGAATAGTTGCTACACAGAGGGTCGATCAGGCATTCACGCTGGAGCATACCATCCGTCATGTATTTGATACGAGTTTCTGGACTTGTGCAGTCCTCGAAACGGATAGTGTACCCGACTTCTTGCCCCAACCGACAACCGACTTCTTCAGAGACACGCTTGGCCACAGACATGGCAGCCACACGACGTGGCTGAGTACAACCTATCCGTCCTCGGTCTGCATACCCTGCTTCTGCGAGATATTGCACCATCTGGGTCGTCTTTCCAGAACCGGTATCACCAACGACGATAAGTACTTGATGCTGAAATATTGGTGAGTACTTCGTGTATCATAAATATTCGTCACAGAACTTACCTCATCAATAGCCTTGAGAAGAGGATCCCGGAGCTTGTAGATAGGTAGACTCTTCCTCTGATCCTGGATACTGAGGCTCGTAATTTCTCCGAAGGTTGTTGCCTTGTTGAAACTCGACTGCTTCCATGAAGGTACCTCCCCAGCTTTCTGTCCTCTCAGATTACCGCGCAAATCCTGCGCAAATACCTTGTCAGCTTCTTTCGACATTGGATCCAGCCATGGTTGGCTGAAATCGCGAGCCTGAGAATCCGCCTCCTCGTTGACCTCTTGTTGTCGCAACTCGCGCCGCTCCTTCGCAAATGACGCTCCAGCAAGCGCAGCCCTGTTCAGCGAACCATCCGGAGCCTTGACAATTTTCACCGGACTGAGGTCGAGTGTCCGCTTCGTCTGACCAGCCAGGAAAGGAGGTTCATCCTCCCGTATTTCCACGTCCAGCTCCTCCTCAATCTCTGCATGTGCCATTGGGTTGTTGAAATCCTCGTCGAGCTCAGGGTATTCTGAGGCATCAATGGCTCCAGACGAAATAAGTTGCTTGATTTCCCATCTTTCAGGTGATGTTAAACGCTTCGCTGAGCGTACGGGCGCGGTGTCCTTCGATCGGAGAGGCATAGCATTAGCACCAGATGAAGCAGTTCTTGCTGACTGTATCCGCTCCTCCTCCATTTCCGCTTCCGACTTGATACGTAAATGAGGTGTTAAATCTCGTCCACTTTGTTGGTCGACATCCTTCATTGACAGCCCAACTTTCGTCCCAGCCACACTCATGACTTTGACCTTCACTTGCTGTCCCCTACTTAGAAGGTCACTGGCAGAATTTGCCCGGGCGCCCGTTTGTATATTTGATACGTGTACCATTCCTAAAAACCAAGTCAGATATACAGAGATGTGATTTGGCAATAGAGAGGCATACCTTCAGCCCTGCCGGCAACTCCCTCGAGGGTGACAAAAGCGCCAAAATCCTTGAGGTTGGAAATCTTGCCGTCATAAATTTTAAAAAGAACAGGTTTTTCATCAATTTGACGATGTCGGCCCCCTTTCCGATTTCTATAACGGTCGTCTCTGCCATCGCCCATGCGCGGGTCTCTGTCATTATCTATGCGTGAGTCTCTGTCGTCACCCTTGCGTGGGTCTCTTCCTCGAGGAGGACTAGGTGTACGTCGTTGTCGTTTCGCTGGAGGTTCATCGCCTCCTTCATGTGGCCGGGCATTCTTGCCAGCGACCAAGTCCCCTAACTCCTTCAAAAAAACGTCGTCTGACACAGCAGGTGGAACTTCTCTGTCTTTAACTGCAAGGCCCGGAAACAATCGTCGCTGCCTGTCGAGTTCAGATATTTCGCTGTCTTTCGCCTTGGCTTTTCCTTTGGCCTTTTCGCTTTTGGATTTAGCCTTCTTGTATTTCGGGTGCAGGCTGAGAATCAAACGGTCTACATTCTCAATAAAAGAGTCTGTGAAGTTTGCGCCTGACTCCTTAAGCGCCTCTTTGAATGCAGGCAGAGTTCCGGATTCAGTATGAAGGTTGATAAGAAACTCGGCGAGTGTTTTGTCGTTGTATCCTGTGTGATTGTTGATCTCCTGTGTGATCTTGTTCACCAACGACAAGAGTTCGAATTTGTAGAGATCTTCGTCAGCCATGATGCATGAAGACAGATGAGTGAAGGGAGGAAAGAGCAAGTAGTGACTCGTCCTCGTCAAACGTTGGCAAAGGCATCACATGATAGAAAATATTCATTACGTCATCAAAGCAGAAATTACTCGCTTCGGGTTCAAACGTTGTATAAATAGTTTAGGACTGCCATCGTCCAAAATACTTAATTCTTTGTCTGCCCGGAGCAGACAACACAGACACGATGGCACAGCGCAACGTCCGATGCAATGTATGTGTAAAAGCCCAGTCTAACTTGGCTGGCCTAATTCTCTAGTCTATAGGCTTATGACGACAACGGGAATCTCCTCGACAAAAACCATGCAAAGAGAACCGAATGCAATTTCATACACCCTGACAACCCGCGCTGGGTTACTGCCCGTCCTAGTAATGTTCATTTAAACGACTCGGGTACAATGTCACGGGGGTGGGACAGACGGGCGGCTAAGCCGCCAACCGCTTCAGGCAGCGGAATTTCAACCAACCCACAGGCCTCCAATATCACCGAAGGGTGGGGACGGCCAGGAAGATGGGGAGATAGTGACGCGTCAAGTGCGTGGGGAAAGCAGTCGGACAGTGGATGGGACACTCAGCCAAAGACCCTCCCAAAAGATACTCCTACCGAACCAAGGGGTTGGGGCGATGCAAAGCACAGGGCGAGCATCGATAAAGGTAAAGAGAGAGATGTCGCGATGCGATCTCCATCTCCGAATAGAGAGCCTCCATCTGCGAAGCAAGCAACAGCGTTCCCCTCCAATGCATCGAAATCACAGGCAGACCTTCCACGATTAGACGTTGAACTTCGCGACGCGCAGGGCCGCCCGAATTCCTTCTCTCCTACACCATCGACAGCTAACAGGCAAAGGCCTCTACCTCCAGCGCGTCCTTTCGCCACTCTGCTCTCAAAGATTCCATTCTCCGAGGCAGCACAGCTGACAATATCCGGAGAAGACGCGACGAGTGTCGTATCCTCTGAGAAAAGTTACAAAGGCTTCAAAGGGCGCCTTGCATTATATTCTGATGTGGTAGCGTGAGTACTCTTTCATACAACTATTTCCTATCTTATTGATACCTCGATGTAGCGCAATTCAAGAGGCGGTTATCTTAGAGGTGGTTACGCAACGTGCCCACGCAGAATGCGCACGCATGTCTCAAATGCAAATCTCGGAAACATATCGTCATCCCACCACCAAAACTCGCGAGATATTAGACGCCAATAAAGATCAGTATGCCGGCAAAGTTTCACATGCGAAAATAGCTCGGGATCGTGCTCTTCTCAGTCTCGCAAAGCTTCCTGAGCTCAAAACTAAAGCTGAGGTACTCGAAACACAGAATTTAAAAGTAGAAAAGATCGAAGGCTACACCAATGAACTCGAGGAATGGTTAAATGATCTAGAAAAACATCAGAGTCTACTGAAAGCCAAAGAAGCAGAGGAAGAAGCACGGATAACAGCCGACCCCAACCTTCGTTCAGGCCCCGGATCGAGCGCTGACCTGCGAGCCCTTCAATCACTCCTCGAGAAAAAGAAATGGACATGGAAGGAGTTGAAGGAAGCCAGTTCCAAGGTCGAAGCCGCACTCAACGAGGCCGAGGAAATGGTCATTGAGAAGTCTTACACGAGGCTCGATGAAATATTCGAGGACCGTATGATTGTAGATGAAGCCCTACCGCCAGTTGTTGCTCTTGATCAGGATTCCGTTAAATTCTATTCCAGGACAAAAATAATCCAGGAGAAGATAGAAGCTCATGGTCTATTAATCCAGAAGGAGGCCGACCAGGTTGGAGAAGCACTCCTCAAGGTTGAAGACGTCAGGGAGAAAATCATTCGCCTACAAGACGAAAAGGCGAAGATAGATGCTATATGCGCTATGGTTAGTCGTCCGAAATCATATTTGAGCCCTACCTCACCGTTATAAATAACAGGCAGAAGCACAATTTGAAGAATATGAAAGCCGCAGAGAGGCCCACGAAGCAGAAATGCAAGAACTTACCGAGCAAATTCGGAACCTCAGTCAGTTCAAGAGACCATCTCCCAAACCGGCTACCCTCTCGCATGAGAAGACCGAAGAATTGCTAGACCTTATGCGCCCGGTTGTCGTCGATCGCGTAAAGGACGACCTCACGAAAGTTTTTGAAACCTTGACGTTGCGCTGCCAACAGAACCAGGATCAGGTTGCGGAGGACCTCAACAAATGGCTGAGAACAGTCTTAGAGAAGACGGAACGAATACGTCGGCATAAGTTAGACCAGTCAGGATCATCTCCATAGCTTCTCAATTGTACCATCTTTTACTCCACTCCCTCACTGTATCGTTAATCTTGCTACTAATACATTGTCCCATATATCTCCTCTTTCTAGTTCCTAACGCTCACTGATCAAAAGCCCGACGTTCTTTCCTCCTAGTATATACCTTTAGCATCCCTGTCCCTACACTGTACTCATACCATCATCCTTGCATCATTGTGATTTACCCTTTCACTAAACAGCCTATCACCATAGTATTGATATGTTATGTGAATTATAATTTTGTTGACTGCGATTAACATTAATGTTGGAGGGAATTCACAGAAAAATACAGGTATGGTAAGAAACCAGAGAAACATAAATTATTACAGATTTTTAGGGTATAGTGGGTAACACAGGTCGGGCCTAGTGATCAATATTATATGCAAGCGGGATATTGTCCTCGTCAGAATCACTCTCCTCATCAACTTGAGGTATATATCGAAGGTATTTGTCTGGCTGCTCTCCGAGACCCTCGAGATACTTGCGAAGCATCTCGTTTCGTGTCTCCGTGCGAACCTCATAGCCTTCCGACCCTTCTCGAATATGAGCTCCAAGTTGCTTATTGTCGTCGTCCGAACTATCATCGTCGTCGGAGTATAGCTGGGGGTCGTCTGCTTCATCTTCTTTGTAGTCTGGGTGGTATGGGGGTAGAGAAGATGCATCCGGAAATTTTCTGCGCTTGCGTTTGCGAAGTTCGCTATTGGATGGACGCAGGGAAGGGTTGAGTGAATCGTTTTCAAACGTCCAAGGCGAGGCGTTGGAGGGAATGTATATTTCTTCTGCCGATGAATCGTCGGATGCTTCAGCAGGAGGTAGGAATCCGTCTATATATATATAATCAACAAGTTGGGTCAGAACGAAGCTGCTAATTTCGAAGAGGCAAATAGCTAGATATTTGACAGGGATGAGTACTTACATTTGACTTGGAAAGGATGTTCCACTCACAAAAACCATCATGCGAGAAGTGCGACATCCTCATCTCCGTTCAAGGGTCCAAGATTTGAGAGATGCAGCAACTCACCCTCTGAATTTGAGAGTTCGTACCGCAAACCCGTCCCAGAGGCTTTGGATGGCCAGCACCATAGCCAAGGATTGGACCCAAGAACAGATTGAAAATTGCGTTTTTTTCCAAGATCCTATGGAACCTTGAGTGAATGGAATAATATGATTTCTGAAGAAACGTACATAGGCGAATTTCACCTGATTGTGACGTAGGGAAAATTAGTTGGATATTTTCTGACGCAGAATCGCAACGTACTTGGCGTGCTCTTCCCTTCCTGACCAATACCGATAACTTATCTTTTTCCCATCCTTCGATCGTGGTTGTATTGCCCAATAGGCCGTAAAAGTGATATAGACTGGAGAACCGTTATAAGCAGTCATATTGGGTAAAAATAAACATACCTAAAGCCTCCTACGGCTAGCAGGACGGGGACGCAAGCGACGTAATTCAATATAATCATGACGAGCTCCGTAGTAGATGGATCATCCTGTTTACCAAGCGTAAAAGTCAATTTGGACGAATATTCGCGATAAGATAGAATACTAACCCAGTACGTGCCATTCATGGCATACAGCACTCTCTCTGTGACCATTACAAGATGATAAGAGCACGCCAGATCCACGAAAAATAGGAAACGAAGAAAATGGCCGTAATTAAAGTGACCAACGCAATTGTTGATCCAAGGGCAGTGGTGATCTAGCAGATTTATTTAGTGTCCGAGAAGAATATTCAAGAACAGAAATCACCCATTCTTAGAACACATCTGCAAAATTATAAGCATGCGACAAACTTAAACAAAGGAGATTGCACACCTATTACACTGCCTACAGTGATGTGCCCGTGGGGGCTTGAAATTATTACACATGCGGCAGAAACGTGGAGCGCCTGTTAATTTCTTCACTTCGTAGCCGTCCGCATGGGTATCAGGTTTCTAATGAATCGGATAGGATAAATGAACGAGTCCAGAGTCCAGGTCGAGCGCGACGAACCCATCCATTTGGCACACGACCAGGGTCCGTAAAAACGCAAAGAAAGTAGTTCCAAAGCAGGAACCCGACGAGTATACTGCATGAAATCTTGTTCAAGAAAATTCTGTGATCAAGAATTGAGATATATACTGACTTGAAAGGTAGCAGGAGCTTAATGAGCTCTACTGAGAGCACACTTCCGTACCAAGGCCATATAATGAAGATCTGTGATGAGTAGGCAATGAAGCTGATGAGACAAAGAACGAAATTGACGATGAGACGTCCGAGAAATGGATGCATGAGCCTGTAGGGCTCAGGAACGGAGGTGAAAGTATAGCGGAGTGCGGCAGCTGCAACTGCAGATGCCAAATTTGAAGGCGACAACCCCCGACAGACACAAGGCCAAATACTATCCGAATTTCTACTTTCCGACTTCTTGATTCACCTGCTAAACCCTCGCATTATGCATCGCGTCAGTCGTGCACCTCCTTTGACATGTACCGCGCCAAATGCATCTAGGTTTTACTCAACCGCTCCTCCTGCTAGAACCAGGGTTCCCTTGAAGAAATGGGGAGATCTCGTCATTCGTGCGTTCAAGTACTAGCGCACGAACGCAGCAACTAATTTATCTCTACAGCCAGCCGTCAGGAGGTGATAGACCTCAAGGCGAAGCGCGCGAATACGGATATTAACTACCTCAAATTTGAAAACGAGAAGAGCCTTGCTGCTCGGCTGGCGCGCCCGACAATTGATATCACACTTGCGCGTCAACAGGTCCAAGAAACACCGGCGCCCATATCAAGCATCGTAGACTCGGAAGAGCTCTCGGATGATCTTTCAGAAAGCTCCGAAATGCCCAATTTTCCACCAGGTCCACTATCAGATTCTGCCACAGTCCGAATAATGATTAGCGAAAGGAGGGAGGCTCGCCTAAAACGCGAACGAGAACATCTTGCCATGAAAGAGCGTGCAGAGGCTGAAAGAGTGCAATATGAAGAATTGAGGCTTGCTCGAGCAGCTCATAAAAAACAGGTCGAACAAGAGAAGAAAGCCAAGGCCCGTGCTGCCGTCCTGGAATTCCAACCACTCGGCCAGCAAGCTGTTACGCCCAATAAACCTGTCGTCCCAGAGTTAGACGAGCGCCGTGCTCAGCTTGCGAAGCTTGCCGCAGGACTCGCCGCCAAACGAAGATTGGAACGCGAGGAGCGTGAAAAGGAGGATGCGGAGTCTGGATCTGTGGATAGAAGGTCCTCGCGAACTCCTTCACGCAGGCCGGAATCATCGTTCGCCAAACACATGGAATATGAGGATCTACAAGAACCCAGTGAAAACTACATTCCTGGAGACTTCTTACCCAAATTCGAAGACGCTGAGATGCCAGCTGGCGGAATAGAACTGTTGAAGAAAATCACGGGCAGTAAACCCTACATTGAGGACTATTCTAAATATGTTTTCCGATCTACTGCGAAGGTCTTTGCGACGCCACCTGATGAAGTGGACGCCACCGAACTTGCTCACGCAACCTTGTCGCATCGGCGGGACGTTTCGCTTCCACAACGACATCACAGCTTGGAGTTAATTCGCAAGGCTTTAGCCCGGACATCGGCGTCGAAGACCAAGGCTAAGGTTGCTGCATAGATTTACGTCTCATATGCATGTTGCCTCCTCTCAAATATTAATTGAACGGAAGAAACATACATAAATCCAATAAACTAATAACGGAATTGCCAACCGTATAAGCTACAACGGACAACACATATGATTAACGTCCAAGGCGACAATACGTATCAAAAGAGTTATATAACATGGCCGAAAAGGCATGAGAGCTTATAAGGGGGTTGTTACTGTTCCTACATAAAGAGCGCATCACCATTCCAATTGCTCTTCGTCAGAGTCTCTGGGCTGAGAGAGCACTCGAATGCTAACACCAGGTTCCGATTCGTGTTCCGTTGGGGAGCGTAGGTCCTCTTCCTCTAATTCATCTTCTTCCTCGACTTCAGGCTGTGCTTCCATCTCTTCTTCCTGGGGTTCGGAAGATTTTGCAGTGGGCATAGGCTGGTGTTCTTGGGGTAGGATAGGCTCTGCATAGGGATGATGTAACGCCCTTGTGGGCTTGGGGGATGGAATTTCCTCACGCAATGCCGATATTGGTATATCATCTTCCAAAGTTCGTCCAATCGAAAACATGGATTCTTCGTGTTCTTCATGTTCTTTTTGTTCAGGCTGTTGATGCTCTGCATTCGCAAGAGGAAGTGTTAACTGCTGAGCATCATCACCAATATTTGACGATTCAGGTGGGTGCAAGTCAGGAATTGGGATGGGCGGTTCCTCATCTTCAGGATAGTGCAGCCATTCGGGAATCTCAAAATCGTACGCTTCCTTGAAAGTGGGAGTAGGGATACCGAATGATGTGTTGTGCCTCTTTTCCACATTCCGCTTCGCACCTTCGCTGCGTATGGCAGCCATGAGGAGGAAGCTCATCGTCCGCACCTCTTCGCCAGTAGTCGAAGATCTGTACACCTGAGACTGCTGTCCTCTGGGCACCATCTTCTTGCGGAGGCGGCCAGTAGCGGTATACGCCGAAGCGGGTGGTACAGATGGGGAGCGTTCGGCTTGGGACCCTGACGGCCCAACAGATTGCGCTCGCGCCTTCATCTTCTTCTGGCGCTTCGCTGGACGTGTAGAAATTGATTCAGGATCTGGTCCCTCCGCAACAAATTGTGCATGACGCAACTCGTCTAATATGGCCTGCTGAGCTTCCGCTGAAAGAGTTCCTGCAACCCCCGTCTGTTCTAACCGAGTAGAAAGCTCCCTGACTTCTGGTAACACCTCGTCTGGGCCCAACATATGTGCATCGTCCGTGCCCGGAGCTTCATAAGGCACCTGATGATGTAGTGTCGTTTCTTCTTCGTCGACAGCGACCTCTACATCTAGAATTTCGTCATTGCCGTCCTCTGAGGGCTCTTTTTCCGACTCTCCGTCATCAGCGATTTGCACTTGAACGGGACGCGGTCGAAGCGTCTTTCCTGGTGGAGCTTTCTCTACCTTTTCATGGGCTGCTCCAGCGACTTCGGCAATATTTGCTGCGACTCGCGCATTTTTAGGTGGGCGGCCCCTTCCATTTTGTCGTGGTTTGGGTAGAGGTGGCTCCTGCACTGCGGCTGGAATTACATCAGGTAATTGCTGAGTAGGTGCAGGCGGAAAGCTCGGCGAAGGCAGCTGTGGTTCTGGAGTATGCATTTCTACGTCAACATAAGGACTAGAGACCGTCGTTGTCGGTTCTGTGGGAGGTACGGAAGACGAAACACTGTTTGGAACCGCACGCGAAGACAAAAATTGCTTTCCTGGACCTCTGGCTTTCCTAGGAGGCTTGATAGCGATAGCAGCGGGGGAGGATGCAGGAGTCGCGGAATGACTGGTTCGGGGAGGAAGGCGGAATTTGATGCTTTCATTTTTAGATGACCCTGCTTGTGTCGCTTTTTCGGTTTCTGACTCTTCTTCTTCGACGCGTGTCTCTGTGGGTTTACGAACCCTATCAGGAGGCAGAAGGTAGCTATATCGTTTCTCCAGGCTGATCGCGTGTTCTAGCATAGCTTTCTTTCTGCGTTCTCCCTCAGTCGATAGTGGGGCCCCATTCGTTTGAGCTTGAACTTGGGCAGGGGCTTCAAGAGTGGGATCAACTTCTGATGGAGCTGGTATTTCATCCGGTTCAACGCCAAACGAAAATGGTAGAGCCATAAAAGCAGAACTGTCCATCGAACGTAGTTGCTCAATCCTTTCTTTGAGTTTGTAGTGTTCGTGCTTTAGTTTGTCCTTCTCTCGAAGACGTTGGCGTTTTTCAAAGGTTTCGAACTTCTTGTGACGTTTTTCGTATGCGGTGTCAGAGGTTTCTTCCCTTTCCTAAGAGGATGAGTACGAGAATACCGTCAGTCAACGGAACATGTTTGACATATTGAGACATACATCTTCGGCGCCCCTAGGACGGAAACGACCTCCTACGCTCGAGGACTCTGATATTGGCCAAAAATCCGGCGTTTGAATAAGTTCTTGCTCTCGGAAGGCTTTGAGAACTTCCGGACGATCAAAATAGCGGTCATTCGCGACGATATTGATACTGATAACAGGGTCTCCATTACTCGTCTTATCTTCTGAGATGCTTGCTGCATTGGTCGTCAGAAAAAGAGGAGTATCCGCAGGTATCAATGGTTCGGTTTCCACTGCAGTAACGGGTGAGAAGGATGCTTCATAAGGGTGTCATGTTGAATTCCTACGTTTGCGTTTGTAACTCTCGAGAATCATGACATCTACATCGGAAGTTCCTACTCCGGGGCCTCCGCGTTTGGATCGAGAAGGGTTGGTACGCCGAGCTTGGGCGCTGGTGGTTGGTGTGGCAGAAGACTCCATGTTTGGTGTTTGGAGCAACAGGCGAGGTTGAACTCGAGGCGATCCGTGTCTGAGACGTAACCTTGCGCGACTTATGGGTTGGAATAGAGAAAAGCTGAGATAGGGCACGTCTGAAAGGAGGAAAGACGCGACAGCTGTGCGGCAAGGAGATGACTGTGGCAGGGTCGAACAAAAATTTGGCGTAAAAAGAGGGTCGCGTCGTGGCCACGCTGCTCGCGATACCATTTTGAGCGAATTCAGTCCAAACATTCAATGCTCAGACCATCAATAAAAAATATTACTACCGAGACGCTACATCTATCTTTGAAGTCTGGTAATTTTTGAGGGCTCTCCAGAATTTCCGTCGTAGCAACTCATGCAAGCATGCGAATGCCTCCGGCAAGGGCACGGTGTGAATGCCAGATCTTGACGCGCACGCACCGCTTTCACCAAATTTGTCGTCACCCATGTCGCGTTGCTAATCACCCCCGTCACCTTATACCCAATGGTTCTCCGCATAGCAGAGGTTTTTGCCACCAGGTTCTTTCCGACTCAGTATCTCATACATATTGGTGTCTCGATCTTCGTCATCCTCGTCGTTCGCGCATTCGCACAAGGCCGAAAAACAGACCGGGAGAGGGATCTACATGCTAGAATTGTCTTGGTCACTGTAAGTGCTGCTTCATATCTATCTTTCCACTGCTAAATATGGTCTATAGGGTGGATTCACTCCTCTAGGTCTTACTCTCTTGCAGTCCCTCGCCCAGCGCGGCGCCCATATCATCGCCCTCTCTCAAGATCCTATCGACTCCCATAATGTCAATATTCTGATTGACCTTCTTCGTACAACAACATCCAACGAGGAGATATACGCGGAAGAATGCGACATTTCTTCTCCTTCGTCTGTGAGAGCCTTCTGTACAAAGTTCCTGACAGGAAAAGACCAACGTCTAGACGCCATTATCTTTGCACATGAGCATCGCCATATTGGCTCTCCCAAATTCTTCTTTAACAGACCGAAACAGTTGGAACAGAAGGAACGAGACGCTGGCTCGCTTGCGACCTTCTTAATCACGACTCTTTTGCTCCCAGCTCTCCTGGTCGCCCCTCCCGAGAGAGATATTCGAATAGTCAACGTTGTAAACCCCTTCTACGCTGCTGCAAGCGGTCTACCGTTTGCCCCCGCATTCTCACCATCCAAATCAACTGCAGCTCCCACCTCAATATTCCTTCAAGAAGGAACCAGGTCTTTGAGGACCATCGTCTTCACGCGTCATCTGCAACGCGTCTTAGATGCTCTCCCAAGCGCAGCACAGGTCCCAAAGACAGAGACGGGTTCCACAGCCATCCCAGTTGTCAGCCCTAAACTCCAGAAGTCAAACATCGTCGCCGTCAGTGTTTCACCAGGCATTGGCAGGGTTGATACGGTATCATCTCTTCTCAACGCGGACCTGATGTCACCCACTGGATCGTATATAGGCCTTCTCATGTATGTCCTATTTCCAAAATTCCTCGCCCAAGAATCTGACTCATACGAAATAGATACCTCATCACGCAGCCTCTCCTGCGCATCTTCACAAAATCCCCATTCTCAGCCATACAATCCATCTTGCATGTTCTGTTTCTACCGACTCCCTTCAAAATTCTTTCGCAAACTACAGTCACGTCTTCCGGCAAGAAAAATGAAGATGGGTCGCCGCAAGCTACCATTGACGTCTCAGCGTCGTCTTTACCAGAAGAGATGCTCAAACCAGGCGCTCTATATGCCGAATGTGCCGCTGTGAAACTCAACATCAAAGTCCAAGCTCAGTTGAGGGAGAAGGATTTGCAAGAGCGAAAGGAGGCCGCCTTAAACAAAAGCAAGGCTCAAGGCAAAGGAAAGGCCAGTGACCCGAAAACATTGCAGGAAGAAGTCCTGGATATCGAAGACGATGGTGAATACGGAGGCGAGCTCGCTGGCAGGTTAGTATGGGAGGAATATGAAGGCGCCCTGAAAATATGGGATAAGGAAAATCCCGGAAAGCCAAGTGAGAAAGAGGCAACCCAACCACATGTGGCAACACCACCTCTTCAACCGCAGCGGGCAACGGTAGAGGAAGAAGAAGACAGGGACGTTTACAAATGAATTTTCATCATTGACATCTTGTATCCTGCCCTAATTCCTCACGCCCTCACCAGCATCGCCATCATCATCGTACTTTATACACATGCACACATTTACAGACTATTCACGGATGGTTATTACATTCGTGAATATTAATATATCTATAATACAATTCCAGCCCGGGCTGAGGAGCACCTGGGTATGCAGCGCACAGCTGGTCTCAAGGCTTATGAACGCACGAGCCTGACAGCGATAAGGTTCAGGATATAGACTGACAGTGACTTGGGGCAGGCCCCAATGTGGGGTCATACACATACTATCCCAACTTTCATAGTCGAGCCAGGCCTCCTTTGATCCCTTGTACAAACAACCAACCATCTCTTTCGAGACACCGGATCGCTTCAGAAAGCATTTCTGTAGGCACGAGGACATAATCGGTGTTCCTGACGAGAAAAATGCTCAGGATGGACTTTCATAGTGTAAGCCGAAAACGAAACGGAATTACCATGTCGACAACGCAAAGACTGGAACTTTTGCCATCTTCAATGGAGCCGTCATAGCTGCCATGATGCCTGTTAGACCTGCCCAAGGGAGTTCTGTCAGCCATATACTGGAATTAGATATTAAATAGAGATGTTCAACGCACTGTGCTCCATAGGTCCCTGGATTTTGATAGCCATCCATGTAGACTGTTCTTTATAGCTCGCAGGCATCCATTTATATGATTCGCCAACGATAGAAACCTCTTCACTAGTCCGCGTCACTGAAAAGAAAGTCCCTTTACCACTCGTGAGGTCCTTGATGATACACGGTGCGATTTCTTGACTAGGTTTGAGTTTGACGACGAAGAAGGGCTCAGGAAGCACGATAAGATGCAGAGCGGGACTATTTGACGGAGGGGGCATATTGGAAGAAACCGAAAGAGATACAGAGTGGAAGGTTCGAGAAGAGAATTAGTTTTTCTGCAGGGACACGTCCAGTTGAGGCGGCGATGGTCATTTAGCGAAGTTCACGAATTCCTTATAATCCATTTCACCTGCTGTTTTCCATGCTATAAAACCAAGGACTCGCTCGCTCTGCCACCAGACTTACACTCAGCCATAGACAGCGGGACATCGAGGAAGTTCGGGGTAAACAATGTTTGCGGAGAGAGAGCGGCGTTAAAGGGTGTTTAAGTGCGTTCAGTTCCATGATAGCTCATGCGAGGACGCATTCGTGGAAACATCATTTGTTTTATTGAACCTGCTCCTTCAACGTACATATAGATTGCACTCGTGTTACTGTTACCCGTGGAGCATGCAGAGATAATGGATCTGTTTCTTGTTTATGTGCTGATAATAGAAAGGGTATAGCGGTCTGTGTGACTGGTTCCGGTGAATACAGTGAACACAGTTGAACCGCTTGGGACACCGTCACTGCTGAAACTCGTCGAACCGCCAGAAGCAAGGAGCAGGTCGCTTCCGGAAGTCACCTAAACATTTCAGCGAATCCACGTTGAGTTCAAGTGCTTGAGAATCCAATAGATGAACTTACAGCGGAGAAGCTGGTCGCCGTAACACCGCTGCCACATGAGAAAGTTGTGCCACTAACACCACAGTTGCCTTTGGAAGAAGTCATGGTGAAGCTGGAAGCGGTACCAGTGATGGTGTATGTTGCGAGAGTTTGAGTCGACCAGGTTCCTGCGGAGAGGAGCCCTCCTACAGTACCAGAGGAGCTGATGGCGTGGATGGTCGCCTTTCCTGGAAGCGAACCTGGAGTCTGGGAGGGGAATCGAGTTGTTCAGAAAAACTATATCTTGATAACGACTTCACTTACACCAGTGGGGGACTAGAGCGAAGCCACATAAGAGATTGTTACACACAGCATCTTGTCAGACTACTCACCGAGCCGCCGGTCTGTTTTCGTTCATAAAATTGTCAATAAGACGAAGTATTGTTACTTCAGGAAGTGACACTTACAGTAGTGGTCTGGGAAGGGGCTTGTCAGTGGAGTTACCCAAATATTATTTGATATAGATTGAAACTCACGCTGCTACCTCCGCTCTTTGGGGGATATTTGATTCCAGAAGATGGGCAAGATCCGGTCTCGGGGGCATCTATTTTTTCCGAGCATCAGCATTGTAGTAGGGTATACACATATACATGACGTTAATTGTCACTGACTGATTGGGACGAATGTGCCGTCAATAATGGATCCCTTCAAGTTGAAATACCAACTGATTTGGTTGAGCGCGCCGGAGGAACAATCAAGAGCAGGTGTAAAGCCCTATAGCAATGCCATAAGCTGAATGATATAAACCAAAGAAGGGCAACAATCTTACTGTCTGGGCCTTCAAAGCAGTAGTTAACTGCGAGAGCGTGAAGGTCTTGGTGGTGCTGGGAGTGATTCCCTCATTGGAAAGGAATGTGAATGTGGGTAGGGTCTGTTTTAACGCAGAAAGAGACATGCTTTGAGTTGTAGGTCCAATATATTTTGTAGCCGAAGCCACTCAAACACCGACCTGGAAAAGCTTGACAACAGTTTGGAAAAATGCGACAGCCTCAGCGCCTTTCACACTACCACTGGGTAGACAGGAGGGTTTGAGGGTGCTACGGAGAGTTTTAGAGGTCGGTCTTATTAGTGGTTGAACACTTTCATGCTCACCTCATACATGTACCATGTGTAGCCCACTCGTGCTAATGAATCCAGTATCAAAGCATGTCGTAAGGACAAGATGAGCAATACATACCTCCCAGAACTGTTCATTTTGTCCATTAATATCAACCCAGTGCTGAGTGGGCATCATAGTTAACAAAAAGAAAAAGAAACAAAGAGAAATTGTGGTCTTACTGTCTGCATGAATGCCAAGGTATCGCTGGCTCCGTTATTGCTCAATAGCTAGTAAATTCTTTCAGAACAATAATCTGACACAAGTCAATGTGATACATACCGTGCCGATACCTGTGTAATCACGCGAGGAGTCACAGTTTTCGCTGAAGGTAGTATCGCAGCTGGCCGAACAAACGTTAGCATTCCGACGACTTTATCTTGTCAATGGAATTCGTACTGATCTGGCCAGAGTCCTGAGTACAGAAATCCTATCAGCATCCAATCAAATTCGACACGACATTTGAATACGAACCATGGATAGTCCAACTGTCTGAAGGTCCCGTAGATGGATTGGTATCCCAGAACTGTATCAGAGAGTTGTCACTTTGATTGTGTATTGGAAGCTCCGTCTATGCCCTACCTGGGTTTGCAACAAGAGACCCTGGAGGTAGATTAACTATTACGTACAGGTGTTAGGTATTGAGGAACGTACTCCTGGAGCCTCAAAGCAGCACAAATTGGATACGGATGAGGTGTTGTGGCACGACTGGGTTCCAGTTGTCGAACATCCTGAACTGATGAGGTTCGCCCGATCAAACAATTGTGAGGTTGGATCATTTGGAGAGAAGAACGGTGTAGCAAGTGCGATGGCTGCAAGGCTGGAGACTACGACGGAGAAGAACATTTTTGTTGACGAGCTTCAACCGCAAGGCAAGGAGCAGAGATACGGGACTCGACTGAGGGAAGGTGAGGATGTTACTTTGTACTTTACCTCGCCCATTTTGAATAACGAAATAGAAGGCGGGGTCCTGACATGGAAGCAGCACGGTATAATTGACCATGTTGTTACCAGGCGGCTTGCGCCGCGGCCGACAACAAACGAGCATAGTATCAGGTGTGCCTGAAGCATCTGCCCAGCTGAGGGCGAGATCGGCAGGGCAGGTCTCGGACACGATAATTGCGAACGTGCAAATTCAGCAGAAACACGCAGGAAGATGTAAGACCAACGGAGAACTAATCTGCGTTAGGAATAAAACACCATGTGCTTCAATATGGGTTCGGTGAACAGGTAGGATGAAGCCATGTGGTTCGAGATACGAGCTTCTGCGCCAGCCTTCAATTCGACGTCGGCATAAGTGAGTCGAAAAATAAACTGCGATCCAACACCCTTGGAGTCGGGGAAGATGGGAACAGCAGACACAAAATAGAGCATAGTGGAATGGAAAGGGCAGTACAATCAAGAAGAAGGAAGCAACCATCCAAAGGATAAGAAGCCGATGGGTCCCTAATCGGAAGTTGCCATTGATTCTAGCTGAGTACTAGGAGAGATGTCACGGTCGTCTGCAGAAGTCTAAATGTTGATTGTATGATGATTAGAAAAGCAACCGCATGAAATGAAGGAAAAATAGAATCTTTTCTTACACGTTCGTCTACTAGCGCCCAAGAATAAACACAGAGACTATGCTATGATCTTCTGGAGCATTCAGCTGGAGCTTGTCGTTGTTGAACTGAAACGAAATGACCCCTAAGGCCTGATGACCAAAGAGCGAGGGTCCTCATAGATAGAACGTTCATCGAAAGCCTTGCTGGATAAGAGCTGGCCTCTAATATTGGAGATCGACACGTTCATTAATTCGTCCGAATGGATAACCAATGCCCCGTGAATCTGTAGCACAAGGAACCCTAAATCAAATCATCGATCATACTGAGTCTCTCTGTTAAAGTAATATCCTGTGCGCACCTTGTTCCAACCCAGATAGAGGATACACGAGTTTAGCTATCTTCAGCGCGTGAAACCAGGCGGAATATCGCGCACAGCCATGTTGGGCAATTACATTGGGTCCAATAGCCCAAAGATAAAAAGATAAGAAGGGAAATTTGCTGGAAGAAAAGCAGAGAGCCATTAATGAGTACATACGTGCGTGGGGTAGACACGTGCGCAAGTGATTATCAGTGGGCATTCGGGCTGCGCTGCAGGTGCTTCCAGCAGATTGGGCAGAACCCCTCAGATAGTCTGCAGTCTATTTTGACTCGAGATATTTTTGTGCAGAGCATATGCGTCGAAGGGGGTTTTATTTCGATGCATGAGTTGCAGGATTTAATCTAAAATAGAGAAGGCATAAAATCAGATCAGGAAGTGAACTATCGACGTACTTACCTCCGGCCATCGTGTTGCGAAACAAAATATTCCAGCAGTCTTGAAAGGACAGCCTATATTTGACCAGCTTTATGTATTTTGTAAGTGTTTTTGCATTAGTTCTGCTCTTTACGATAGGATGTAGGGGATAGATAAGTCACAATTCGAGGTAAGGAGCTTAGAGTGGGAGCTCCATCACTATAATTTTTCTACCTCCTCACCGACCGACCACTTCAAGAAGTCTAGAACTTCGACGCCACCGTCTTCGCCTTCTTCTACGAGGCCATTACTCACAGACCATTTTTTCAGCGCCTCTCCGACTGGCAAGTTGTTGAATTCACCAGCGAGAGTCATAAATGGCTGTGTATACAAGATGTGTTCCTCAGCCACGTTTTCTGCTCTATCCTTGATGAGCAGGGTATCAAAACCAACGATTTGGCATGCTATTGAGCGTTCAAGGCGTGCAAGATTGGTACGAGCAACTTCGTTTGCGAGGAACTGGGCAAGTTTTGGAGAGCGAAGGTTGAGGAGGGCAATGGAAGCGACGCGTCCGCAGGAAAGTCCATGGAGTGCACCATGTACGTAGGAACCGACACGGTGAACGGAATTCGAGGTAGGCGCTACGGGCGCGTCTTCGACAATTGCGCTGGCGCGACGAAGAGTGATATTTTCACCAACTTTGACAATGGTGTCGCGGATGGCGGTTGCTACAGTGCCCGAGGGTCCTGCACCGGGGTTGTTGTGGGATAGTAAGGGTGCGTCTTGGAGTTCAGCGAGAGAGATGGGTGCAAAGAGTGGGTATTCTTCCTTGGCCTCGGATATAAATGCAGCGGTATGTGCAACGTCCATAGCCAGCTTCGCGAACAGCTCGTTTCGGCCTACAAAATCTGTCTCGCAATTAAGCTCGATCATAGCTGCACGAACTCCGCCTACAGTGTTGAGGCCAGCACCATGGGAGAGGACAGACACGCCAACAAGGCCTTCATTCGTCGCACGCGATGAAACCTTGGCGGCTTTTGCAGTCCCAGTAGCCACAAGGTCACCCTCGAGCCATTTGAGGGCGCCAGGTATAGAGCCTTCGGAATGTGTAAGTGCCTCGCGAGCTTTTGAAATAGAGACAACGGTTTGCTTGCGCAGCTCAGCCACAAGAGACAGTGGAATTTTGTTGGGAGTGCCCGTCGAGTAAGAGGAGGAGAGCAACGAGCGGGCTGCAAAGGACGGGCGCTGGGCGAGACGGAACATGGTGAAAGAAACCAGAAAGACGCGTGATCCAGAAATAGAAACTTTTATTACTTGTTCAAATTTTTTTTTACCAAATTAGGGGGATTTTGACTTGCGCCGCTACGCCATGGACTCTGCCTTCAAACTCCCCCAGGCAATTCCACAAGACCTCCTCCTTATTCAGGAGCTCATTGGTGTCTCTGAAGTCCCGACCTCTGCATTACCAGCTCCCCTGCCAGAGGTCAAGCCTGCAACTCAAGACGCAGACGATATCAACAGTTCGGAAGATGAAAACGACAGCGAAGACGAGATCGCGGCAGACCTCATCACCGGAGCTGCTACAGACGAAGATGACTTAACCAAAGATCAGGAAAAACTACTGTATGACTGACTATTCTCTATCTTCCCGACGCATCTAAAGTTCAGTGTTTCCAAAGATCAGAGCCTTCGGAATCCATCTCAGACTCTTCCGATTCAGATTCGGATTCCTCATCAGACGAAGAGGGCGATAAAACGAACCCTAAGGTATCACTTGATATCGACGACGATGAGGACCCAGTTCCAGCTGCTGGTGCCAACACCTATTTCACCACAAAACATGAAGTCCAAGAAGCGGAAATCCCAATTCCAGAAGTGGACGAGGTCGGTAGTGAAGAGGTATTGGAGAAGGTTGGCGATGTCATGAACATCATCGACCGTCTTGTCATTGTGCGCGGACTTCCTGCCGATTCACCTGTTGGGTACCCAGCTCGGGGTTCAGACCGTGCCCTTGACTCGGAAACCCTTCTTGTTTTCGACGACAGGAAGGTTATGGGATATGTACGTCTATATTCCACTCTATCCACGTCCAACTGTTTCTCTATCTCTTGACCTTTGCTCACACAATACCAGGGTAGATCTACGAGACTTTCGGACCCACAACGCAACCATTCTATCAAGTCAAATTCAATTCAGCTTTCCCTCTTAATCCTGGAAGGGTGCGCATTGGGCGCGAAGTATTTCATGTCCCTGCACGCAGCAGGTTCGTTTTCGTAAACCAAATCAAAGCATTCAAAGGCAGCGATGCAAGTAACGTCCACGACGAAGAACCTGCAGACGACGAACTAGAATTCTCTGACGACGAAGCTGAAGCAGCATACAAAAGCCGATTGAAGCGCAAGTGAGTATCTGTTCTCTGATTTCTGAATGTCTGCAAACAATTTTACCCTTCTTAGGCGCGGCGAATCTCGTGCGCGCTCTGTAGCATCCTCACGGCAGTCTACGCCAAATCCTACGCAAATGCGCGACCAGGAGCTTGCTGACGATACTATTCTCAGTCGAAACGCCTACGACGAAAACGGTCCATACGATATTGACTATGCTGCTCCTGGGCCATCTTCTAGACCTGCACCTATACCATATGATGATCCATACGGAGACGCCTACACAGCACCAGACGTAGCAGACCGTGATGCGTCTACTCCCTCTGTTCCCACGAGGAGTGCGTGGAGTACTGGTGGGTCCAATACTGGGTCAGGTTATGGCCGAGCAGGAAGAAGAGGGGACGAAAGCTCATATGAGAGACAGGATGGGTCAGGGAGAGGCCAAGAAAGGGATAGAGGGCTATTTGGGGGAAGAGGAAAGGAGAGGGGACGTGGTGGACGGGGAAGAGGCAGGGGAAGAGGCGGCGGAGACAGAGGGTCTCACCAACAACGCAATTCGCATGGTCTACCAGAGTCTCAAGCTCGGCCTCTGTCGCCTACGTCGTTCGCTATTGCCCGAGCGACCGGTCAGGCCGATGCATACACCCAACCACAGCAGCAGGTATTTCAGCAGCAAGGCTACAATCCACAAGATATGTACTCAGCACCAATACACTCTCATTCCTCATCCCAATCTACGTGGGGATATCCCCAAATGACACCGCAACAATATCACCCCCAACAAACGCAACAAATGCACCAATATGCAAGTGCTTATGTCGGGTACCAACAGCAAAATCAGACGTACCAAAACCAACCGCGCTACGACTTCGGGGCTATGGTTGGCGCACATAATGCAACGCCTTTCGTCCAGCCGCATATTAATCCACGATTTGCATCTGCTTTCGGGCTGGGATTGCCACAGATGTCACAGGGATACAATCCTGCAGCGGTCGGCGTACCAGGCCTGAGTAATAATGCTATCCCTCCTGCTATACTTGCACCCAGTGGGGTGACATCCCTTTCGAGTTCAGGATGGGCAGCGACACCCGATGAATGGTCTGTACCCGTGCAGCCCGCTCAGACGCCCAGTTCAATACGTCCTGGATCTGCTAATGGCGGGGCAGATATGGACACCCAAAAGTAAAACACAGTGCTGCATCTTTATTCATAAATATAGTTTTGGATTTATCGTATATACATAGACGGACTTTCGTTGACACTTCAGACCGTCAATTTAATTATAATAAGCGCGCGCGAAGTTACAGACTCATTTCGACTATGTAAGATGATTCATCTACTCTATCATGCATGTTCTATATGTATAACAAAGTTGTAACTTGTACAAGATACATACAAGTTGAACTATGTAGGGGCTAAGCATTACGCCTAGCATCACTTTCTTCTGATATACATGTCTAACCGCAAACGCCTTTCTCATATATGTACACCCCCCAACCATTTTATTACCAGCGCTATATCCTAATCCCAATTATCTTCATCGGCCGGTTCGTGAGTTGGAAATGACGTCCATACGTCAACAGACTAGATCATTGAGTTTTTAAAGGTGTCCGTCGGACATGTGGAAGGCCCCACATCGTTTGAACTTCGTAGTTTTTGGGGTCGTCTTTTACGCAAAGTGTACTGGAATTTCACAGGTCAATGTTATTTCAGGGAATAAAGGAAGATAAAACTTGACATACACAACTGCATTGAAATAAAAAAGAACATGAATGGTTCAATAAGTGGGATATGACAAACGCGGTGGGGGACTTACATTGCATACCGATAAACATGTAGTAGCTTCCCAGGCCTGTTAATACATGCCACCAAGAGTGACCTGTAAATAACCATTAGCATCAGTTCCGCTCCACGACTCCGTGCAAAGTAAGCAATACTTGCCTTCCAAAAGGAACGCCAACGGCCATCCAATAGCGACTTTCCACTTTGTCAACTGCGAACAGAAGATATTATCCAAATTCCAAACTCCAAAACCTATGGCAAATAGGACCGCCCCTGTTGCAAAGAAATTCGCAATCGTTGCTTTCTTCTTCTCTGGAATACGCTGAGCAGCATCCGTATATTTGAGGATGTATGTGATCCGTAGAGCGGTCCCAATAACGAGGGACGCGAAAATAGCTTGATGATAGATTGGGTTGCGATTGATCATGCTATTGAATGGAAGATGGACATAAGAATGGCAGAGGGATATGTAAGAGTGAGCGAATATTGCAATAAGAGCGTGTGCACCACATACTAGCTCCATGTAAACAACACATCGAACAACGCGAGAAGGGCTATTAACAATTGGGTGCGCCGTGTAAAATCGAATCCACGTTCATTATCGAAGAGGATGAACAAGCTCATAGACCCAACATAGATCATAGGTAGTTCATCGGCAAGCTGTGCCTCGAATAAGAGCGTCGCGTGAAAGAGGAAGCTGCCTATGCCGACCAAAGCGACTCCCTAGAGAAAACGGACTTAGTGCGTATTCTTTAAGCCAGGGCAAGATAGAGCAATCCGAAGCCGGGCGATTTCGGTCGAGCAGAAGAGGAATCTGTCGAGCCGCAATTGCACGTACCATGTAGCCAACGCTGTATCGTTTCGGAAGTCGTGAAAGAGCAACTTCGCGAAGACCGCACACCGCGAGCGCCACAGTGAAGAGATTTGAGAAGGTGTTGGCCATCTCGGCGATATATGGGGAGAATTGATGATTTAACTTGAAAATTATAAAAGCGAGCAATGAGCAATCATATCGCCTTGTATCGAAATAGCGCGGAGATGTGTGGCTAACCTCGCACCAATCTAGCGTAGCCGTTACAGGTCCATATACGCCTTCGTTTTGGAGCCACGGAGCTACCGTGGTAAGGTTGAGCATGGTATATAATTGTTGACGGTTTGTAGACCGAAGGGATGATGAGGGGAAGAGCAAGAGATGAATTGGGCGACGGGGTTGAAGTAGTCATCTTGCGCTGACACAAATACATTGACATCCCGAGTTCTCAGTATAGAAATACTTCCACACGTGTTGAAACATTTGTCTCGGTCTTGTTGTAGTAGGCTCCCTACGCGTCAAGCTTAAGGCCAGCATTGAAGAAGGATGAATGGAAGACCGTACTGAAATTTTATTTGTATCGGAGGCGGTTTGTGTTCCTCCACATTGTCCAGAAGCTTAAAAGTGTGCCACAAACTTGGAATCGGAACGATCGGACCTGTGCGCTTAAACCGCTCGTCTAAAAATAACTTCCGCCCATTACTCATCCATCTCTCTGGAATTTGGCAAAACCCGGAAGACTGATTCAGGAATCGCGAATCTGACCTTGATTTTGTGTAAATGCACCCATATCTGCGACCGGGTGAAGAGTAATTAACCAAAAATAATAATATTAGTTGTAAGGCGCTCGCCCTGCCATCGTCTTCGCTCACGCGCCTGCAATGCCATACTTGGTAAATACCTCTGCCCAACTCCCCACGTCCTCATGCCCCATGCAGACCACAGTAGCTTTGCTCCCTGAATGAGGGCTGAAGATTCGTGCAGCCACTCTCTTCACATCCGACGGCGTCACTGCCTTTATCTTATCCGTCATCTCGTCCACTGGTACCTTGCGTCCATGTACGAGAATCTGTCGTCCCAGATCCTCCACTTCTACCGCACGACTCTCGAGAGCCATCATCAGACTTGAGTTAAGCTGGTTGCGCGCGCGACTCAACTCCGCCTCGCCTACAGGTGAGTACATGAGCAGACTTAGCTGATGTACTAAGTGTGGTAAAATCTGAGCTGGCGTGTTGCCGCCCGAAACGCCTGACGCGGCAGGTAGGAAAGATGCGAAAAGTCCAAAGAGCGATGAATCGTTGTAAATGTGATGGAATGACGCGCAATGGTCGATTTGCGTGTAATGGTTCAGGATGTGCGTATACAATCTTGAATACATGCCTTTTCCAGGACCGCCTGCAGAGAAACTTCCACCGCCGCCCAGTAGAACTTGCATTACAGCGAGTGCATAAACGTCGTCGTCGTTGATTCCAACACCTTCGAACGCGATATAAAGATGGCCTAACTCTTGACTTGGATCGTGGATAAAGCGATGTCCGCCGGTATATGTAGATGTCGGTGACTTCGGTACCGATCCGTTTAGTTGGGGTTGAGGGAAGAGATACGATGCGGCACGGGTGAGTGACTTAGTCACACCCTGTGTGTTTGGGTTCAGAATATGTGGAATTGTTTGTGGGTTGGCGGAGGATGTGTTGAGTAGTCGTGTTTGGTGGGCCTGTTGTAATTGTTGAGCGACAGAAGGGGAAGCAGGAAGGTGATCTAGGGGTTTCAGGGAAGAGAAATACTTGTTCACCAGCTCAACAAGTTCTTCGTGGGGCATTCCTGCACCAGCGATGACCATTCTTTCTGGTCGATACCACTCTTGGAGACTATGCCGCAGAAGTGGTTCGTTCATGGCAGGTATACGTTCTTCGGGACATAGTAATGGGTTTCCGAGGCCCTGGTTGCCGTATGCGACATTGTGAAGCACCTCCGGGAGGATCATCTCTGGCTTACTGCTGATCTCACGAATTTCGTAGGATGCAGCATCCCGTTGTGCTTCGAGCTCTTCATTTGTGAATGCGGGGTTGAGGACGGTATCAGCGATGAGTGAGAGGGCAAGAGGAGTGCCTTTATGTGCATGAGAGGACTGATACATGATGGATTCGCGCGAGGATGCACACATAATCTGCCCTCCCAGTGAATGAATGTCGGACGCCATCTCTTCATCTGATCGTGTCAATGTGCTCTACAGACCAGATATAATGAGATATGCACAGCGTGACAAGCAGTAGATCCACTCACTTTGAAGGCCATTCTATCAAGAAAGTGGGCGACTCCAGAGGTCATGGGGGTCTCATAGCGTGAGCCTGCGTCAATGTATAAACCGACCGTAGAGAAATGCCCGGGGTTATTTTCGGTAGCGACGCGGATTTTGTTGGGGAGAGTTGTAAGCTGAACAGGAGGAGGCTTGGTAGCGGAGGAGAGCTGCCTTCGCGCTGTACGTGGTCGCGCTGAGCGCCATATGGCAGCGGCCTTACGACTCATTGTCGTGGGCAGAGTGATTCCGAGTCGCTGCGTGTGCGAATGCAGCAAAACGTAGGAGTCACCTGATTAGAATGACAAACCCGGCGTCTATTTCTGTTTCGGTGTTTCCCGAAAGCAAATATGACATTGAGCGCTTAATTTGTTAATTGAGTAGTGCACTGAATGAATACATCACGGTCAAGAATATTATTGACAGTAGCTAAAACTCTAGGGAGCAAGGAGAGTTAATGGCACTCGTAACAGCAAAGCGATGTGAAATATAACACACTAAATCAACACTAGATACTATACAGATTTCTGCTGAAGCATTGGACAACTACCGCCATAATAATGAGTAAAAATCCCACCAAGCTCTCCTTCATTTTCAACTCTGCCGTACGTTGAGTACGGACAGCCACCCTGTCTCGCACGCTCTACAACTGCAAGTACCTTCTCTGCACCTTTTCCATGATATCCTACTTCCTCAAGTTTGTATCCCTGGCTGGCCCACTCATCTCCAGGTATAGCGAGTCCAAATGCTCGTCGGTATAAGGCATTGGGCCCCCATCTCGCTAAGAATGTAGACGGAGCATAATAAGGCAACATTTGCCAGAAAACAACATGCATGCGCTCGCCATCTTTTGTTGGTACGAAGACAGTCGGGATAGAAGTGCGAGGTAGTAGACAATGGCGAACAAACTTAGCACGGAGAGACAGAGCAATTGGAAGCAGCTTAGTAGTGACCATTCCGACGAACCAGGATGTCGCGTCCAGCTTGGTCATGAGTGCAGAACGCAACCTTTGGTCCATGAAATAAACGAGGATGTTGGCGAAAAGGGGACGGAGAAATTTTGGGAGCGTCGATTGATAGAGACGAATAATTCCTTGGGCTATACGCTCACCGCTGTGAGTCGGATGCATCTCCGCTTCTTCGTAATCCTAAAAGCATCGTTGTAAATTCTATATCAGATGTCTGGGTGAGAAGTCCCGAACGTACCTTGATCAACTGCGCGCAATCTTCGAAAGTAGCTGGGATTGCTTTCTCGGGAATGCCCATTCTGTATGAGTGATTAGCAAAGTAGTCCAAGGGGAAAGGTTGTACATACCTGATTCCAACTTCTTTCCAGAAGACATAGCTTGCATAACGTTCCACCGGGACAGATGCTCTCCATTCGTATTTGTCAATCCAGTCCTGTTAGCAGTGACATCCTGTCATTAAATAGGACATATTTGACGAAATATGGACGCACAAATACTTCGCATATTAAAAGACAAAGCGTATAAGCCATCTGATCATCTTGAATGCCCCTGTAGCGCGAATGAATGAAGTTCACGCGATTGATTGATAGGACAGCGCGCTCGGAGTCCAGAGGATTCAGAATCCACTCCGTAGCAAATACTACGGTATCTGAATAACGGAGACCCGGAGCATCCACCATCTTTTTTGCTTGCACAGAAAGGTCTGCGATTCCTACGATCCCAAATGCCTGCCGTTCATGGGTGCCTGTGTAAGTATGCTACGTTGGTGCGTATTTGAAGCTTGCTCACCCTCAGGAACGCGACGTCTTTCGCAGTCAAGAAAATCCAAGGCGCCTCGAGGAGAAACAGATTCGCCAGAATATTCTGCGCATCCTTATAATTTATGTTGTGGAATTCATCTGACGTTGTACCATAATGTTTTTGTAATTGTCTGATAGCACGAAAGCGAAGGCGGTGAACTGTTACCAGATAACCTGTGAACGCGACCAGAAGGATGGACAATGTTATTGACTGCCAGTTGGAAAGGTGGCCGCGAAGAGAAGGGTGCGTGATTGCATTATTGAAGAGCGAATATGATTTTGTTCCTATGTCGGATAAGGCAATAAACTGCGGGAAGGTTGTCGCACCGTGAGGCGTTGAAGTGATGTTCGAGACCATAAATGGAAGGGTGGACTGGGACATGGTCGCAAGTTGAAATTGGGGAGAAACCAACGTCTCAAACAAGGAGCCACTGCTCATACGAGTTTTTGTAGTGCTGAGCGGAGCTCATCAATAAAATCAGCTCTCAATCATATGGACATGTTGACTGTGGTTATCATACTTTGTATGTCAAATATCTCCTCGAACGCCAGGACTTGATCTTTGAATTCAAAACACGAAAGGCTGTGTCAGTACCCCTGAATGATTGGAGGATGTCCGAGAACGCCTCAAGCTTACGATGTCATTTCTTCTGCTGGAATAGCTCTTGCCTTGTTGAGCAGTCACGGCGGGGCATACGTTGAAGGTCAAAAGAAGGATGGTTATCAGTGTTCATTGGAAAAAAAATTGTAGTACTTTTTGCAAACTTTTTGAGCCTTGATTGTGCCAAATCCCGTCCGTATTTAATTTATGCTTGTATTCTTATCTACAAAAAATGGAAGGTGGAAGGAGATTCGCAAGTGTATTGAATCACCGCGTCACGAATACCGCAGTCAACGGAAGTCAACAAATTGCCCCTACATGTCGCTCAGATACGGCTCAGAGCCATACAGATCGAAATATAGCTATACTGTCGTCTCAAGAGTCGTGTATTACGTGCTTCAGCCTTGTAATGTGTACATTTTACGCGCAAACCGAGACGAGCCACCGTCGCGTCGCGTACAAGTCGCGTAGGTGACTGTCACTCAGGTCATCACGTGGATACTAGTCATTGTTAGTGTCTGTCACACTCGAGTTCCTTGCCTGTTTCTTGCTCCCGCTCAAACTCTTTCGCGTCTTGGCTGGTCTTGCTTATTCCCGATATTTTCTCTCTATCTGTGTCCTGTGTCGTATATATTTACTAGGTGACTCTCTAACCCATGACAGCCAAAACTGGACCAACTCGCTCATATCTCATTATTCTTTTGGCTAGTCTCAATAACGGCTTTTCATTAGTTCCATGGTACGTGCAAATCTCCTATCTCTCTTCGTGAAAGCGTTAATTCTTCAATGAATGCATCGTTGAGTATAGATATGCGTATTCATGTTCTTGGTCTCGGTCCCATAGGGTGCTTGCTTGCTCACAATCTCCGTCACGCCCTACCAAAGCAACACACTATCACCCTAATCCATAAAACAGCCGACGAACGACGGAAACTAGTCCAGAAGGGGTTTCTATGCGTAGAACGTCTGGGAGTACCAAGTATATCTCAAGGATACTCCCATGAAGTTTCGGTCAAACAACTCGAAAACATAACCAAGACTCTGAGCGAGCAAGAAAAAGCGGAACATGAGAGCGGCATCGATACACTCTTCGTTGCCTTGAAAGCTCATCACATTGTCTCTGCGTTGAAGGATCTCAAGAACCGATTGAGTGCCAAATCGAGCATCGTTCTTTTTCAAAACGGCATGGGTAACTACGAACAGGCAATATCTCAAGTCTTTCAAAATCCTACCCAACGTCCACAATTTGTTATCGCTTCAAACACTCACGGCGCTTTTGTAAAGCATAACTATCATGTTGTCCATGCTGGTATAGGATCGATAGATTTTGGAATTGCCCCAGATCCACGAGGTCGCGACTACGAAGCTGGTCTTGCCGATGAGAGGCTCCCACTTAAAGACCGCCATTTACGGATATCTGACATCACATCCTCTGGTGACAAAGACGCAGAGAGCTACAGGATCTTACGCGACACCGTTGCAGCCCTGCTACTCATGCAAGATCTTAATGTTACTTGGAGGCCTTTGCCTGACTTGCGCGTAATAATGCAACGAAAGGTAGCTGTAAACGCTGCTATCAATCCCCTTACTGCTTTATTTGGATGTCGAAACGGGGACGTCTTCAAACATCTTACTGGCCGTGAGCTTCTCAAACAAGTTTGCTCCGAAGCCTCAGCGGTCTTTGCTGCTGAACTCGAGCGCGACAATCAAGCGGAATATGAAAGATTGGTTGAGACAGGTGTCAATCCCAATGACATCATCCTACCATCCCTTCCTGAATCGCTAAGAACGGACGCACTGGTGGAACATGTCCTCCAAGTTGCCGAATTCACGGGCGGAAATATCTCTTCGATGCTCCAAGATGTCCAAAGAGGACGCAAAACAGAAATTGAATTCATGAATGGATATTTGGAAGGTCTAGGGAAGGATTGTGGGGTACCAACACCGGTCAACGCAACCCTTCGTCGCCTTATCAAGCTTAAATATTTCATACCTATCGATCAATTCCTATGATATCCTGATCAAGTTGAGTAGATTGCACGACAGCTTCGAGAAGATTACTGGGGATCATTTCATGGAAACAGGATCGGTGCAATATATAGGCAAGTACTGTCGCTTTCGATCTATTTCTTCGATGTCCATTCCCATGGTATAATGTATCACATGGGTACTCTTACTGTGATTTTTCGAGAGTACAGGCGAATTGTATGTTATGATGTACGTGCTATTTTTGTCTCCTCGATGTACATTGTGCTTTAATTTTTTTTTCTTTAAATTTGCAGTATACAAACATATACAACGCAGTCAACTTTTGCTACTTTATCAACGGTTGTCTGAATCTTCTTTTCCCCACTTGACTGTTCTTACTATACCATCCCTCCATGATTGTACCCGCCGGCGAGCTAAGACAGACATCGTAGACCGATCTGTTCCGACGAAACCCAATCCTCCCGACTGAACAACGGCGTCAATGAGAAGAGGATACCTGGCATGCACGAAATTGGAGCCTGTCCGCTCTGAAAACGAAGTAACATTTGCTCACCAAGCACCATGACTCTGGATAGTGTCTGAGCTGTCAACCCTATACCAGCCCTTCTGTGTTACGGCATCCCACCAAGTCGCATTCCTCTCGTCGCTCGTCATAATAACGTACTTCACATGTACGCCTTTGCGCTCCAATATCTCCTCCTTCACTTCTTCGACTCTCCGGGCGATCACTGAAATTGATGCGAAGCAATTGGCAATCGCTACTTGGCCACACCAATTGACGAAGTCCCCGTGCCTAACATGGATTGCTATCCACTACAACATCTTCATGTCAACGCATTGGCTCAGACAATGATGTGAACTATCACTCACTGGCGGTGTCTTTGCATTTGGCTCTGTCCCAAACGCTTTTCTGACGTATTCTTTCGCCAGTGCTTCTAGCCTTGGGTTCCAGTGCATGAACTGTCCTACAAATAACCATGCTGGGCTGTAGTCGAAATCAAACTCATATGACTAAACGGATTTAAAAAGCTCGCTCTTCATGACACGGAATATGTTCTGCCTACCTGATGTGCGCAGACATAATAGAGATAATCGTAACAAAGCATGTGTTCATCTGGCGGCAGTTTTGTATGCCTTTGCGGAGACTCTCGTGGCTCCGTTGCAAACTCCTTATGCCCTTCAGGAAACGCTAAAACAGCCAAAGAGGAGAAATCGGCAAACATGTCGTGCTCAAAATTTGGGATGAGTTTGATCCAAGAAGGTGCCGTTGTATATGAAATATCTGCATACTTTTTCAGAGTTTATCGTGGTGAGCTCGAAGATCAGACTCGCCTAGTTTTAACCGATCTGGGACAGACGACATACGAGGAAAAAGCTCCCTCTCTTGGACTGCTTCCCACGTGTTCCAACATCCCAAGTCCTCTACAACTTGGCTATTGCGATCTTTGACCTCGTGCCATTCGACTAACGGTTTATTCATGCTGGTGCGGAGCCTAGGAACATCGAATACTTCGCCAAAATCTATTGCAGGAACACTGCCACCTATATGCGAAGGGGTGAACATAGGGAGTATGGGGACACGGTTTGTCAACATTCCCAGGTAAATGAGATTCATCTAGTAGGTCCAGTTAGAATTTGCACCTCTCGGTAACCAGTTTCTTACATATGTCATAACATCATTCGCTGAAATATGACTTTTAGAAGATGCAACGAATGTAAATTGTTTATTGACTCACTCCATCCAGCCGAAATCCACGATGTCATATACTGGACATCTGGTAGCAGGTTGTCTTTCAAAGGTCGGACAATCAATATTTAAAAAATGACTTGAAATGACTGACCTCGAAAAGTGTCTTTAGGCAATCCTCTCAAGTAATGACTGGAATCAAATGGATCCTGGGCCGGCTCGACGGTCGTCTCAAGCTTGTTGCTGATCATGGCAAAGGCAAACCTCCGCATCCATATCGTGGATCCCAAAATTGCTACGCTGGCGATCGCGACTATGATGCAACCAACAGTGAGACGACGCAAACGAGACGAGCTATAGAGAAAGACATCCAGCTTAGCGGCCATAAGCTCTCGTTTCGGCGACACACAAAACATTTACGCAGGAAATTGTAAATGATTTATACGGAACAGGTACTGAATCGCTAATCCACTGCAGCGGGATTTGAGAGTGCTTATTTTCCAAGATAGTACATATTAACACGGGAGCCTGTAAAACGGCTGACCTACAGAAGAGCTTCAAGTGTGGCTTCATTTTGATTGTTGCTATGACCGTTCTTGCTTTCAAATTCCCTTGCAAAGTACGATCTTCCGTTCTGCTTTGTGTTGTACGAAACAAGGTCATTAATACCAGCTTTTTGACACAGTTCAGTACTAGGTTTTCAATCCGGTTCAAAACGTATTCATTGCTGTGGACATAGCATACATACCTTCAACCTTTCCTATCATGAGCTTCCCGAACTCTCAAACGCTTCAAGCAACATGCGTGGTCGTTTTTTACATGCTTTCAGCGCTTATTGTGAGCCGTCGATGTTGATCTGATCATTCTTGCAGAATACTGACCCGAGCAATACGCTAGATGGTCTTTGTGTTCGTCGAATCTTCTGATTTATACCATATAGGCTAACTCTTCTCTAGGAACAAGGCTGTTCTGATCGCCTCTCCCGAAATCCCCCTCACTTTCCTTCTTCTGCAGTTGTTAACTGCGTTGATTCTTTTACATGCGTCTGCCGCAATTTGGGCAAACAAAATCAGAATTCCCGAGGTCGATATTCGAGTTGCAAAGAAACTTCTTCCTGTGGTTTCTGTGAACATCTTTGGGCTGGTCTTCAACACTCTTTGCCTTCGAGATATCGAAGCGTCATTTTTTCAAGTACGTTTCCCTTTTTTTTACACGTCTTTTCAGCTTGATTGAGGTATATATATATACAAAGATTGCCCGAGGTCTAGTTCTACCATTCACCATCGCGGTGTCATCGTGCTACGCAAATTCTATTCCATCGAAACGGGTCCTTTCTGCGGCCAGCATAGTGACTTTCGGATTTATGGTAGGTGTAATGCCTTCCTCATCCCTTCCTCTGTATGCTATTCCATCAAGCTTGTCACTTCTTTACGGGGTTCTTTCGTCGGTCTTCATTGCATTCCATTCGGTGCTCATCAAGAATTCACTGCCAATCTGCAACAACTCAACTATTGAATTAGCATGGTGGACAAATGGCGGATCTGTCGTCATACTTCTACCATTCGTACTCATTTCAGGAGAGCCCTCCCAATACGGTGCTCTTTCTCGAGGTGCTAGCTGGAACTGGGGTGTCTTTCTCTGGGGTACTCTTGTTACGGGACTATTTGGGTTTTTGCTTTGTATTGCAGGACTTCTCAGCATCAAAATTACGAGCCCCATCACCCATATGTTTTCCAGCGTAGGTTTCCTGTCGCACATTCGTACGACATAACTGATCGGATGGAATATAGGCCGCTCGATCTGTTCTTCAAACCATTCTCGCCGCCTACATATTTGGCGACTTCCTGACAATGTATGTATTTTCAACGGACAAATTACTGTTGTATATTAACTGTGTGCAATGTGTTCGACTTACTCTAGCAACCGAGCTGCATCTATATCAGTTATTCTAGCTGGGACAATGTAAGCTACCAAAACGCCCTACATTCAAATTATTGAAGTGTTGCTAATAGGTTCTACACGTGGATCAAATCGTTAGAAATGCCGCCCTCTAACCACGTCTCAAAATCTGAGCTAGACGTCGAAATGGCTACGGCTACCCATGGCGAACCTTCTAACTCGCATTCGAGGCCCGATGCATTGGCAAGTATAGATGAACAAGACGGGGAATGACACAAGGAATTACCAATATCATTGGTTGTATTCAATTAGCATCATGGAGGTTAGCGACAAATTGCATATGAGTTTGCGACTGTTACAGAGAGATGTCGGTAATAATCATCGTTGACAGGTTGTACGCCGATAGGAAAGCAGCTAAGGGATATCTGTGGAAATATAACCCTTCTATAAGAGCTACTTGTGCGTTCAACCTCCCCAGATTACGGAAAGTGACATATTAACTATCAGCTACTAATTTGTTGTAAAGCTAACTCAATGATAGTGCATTATACATGCACATTACACCAGAGCAACGCAAAGATAAAAGGCCTCATCTCTATCGCATGAACTTCATTTACCTCCACAATCCAGGATAATGGCCACACTTTTACTTCGTCCTGACTTTAGGGAAGATGTATTCAAGGGTAATCATGTGCTATATCCCCCTCAGGACACATTGGCTATACCGCCTTTCTCTACTCCAGAAATCCCACAACAACAAATAAACAATTTCTCTACACATCACGTTGTCGAGCGTAAATTGGGAGAAACAGAGCTTTCGTACTTTCTTCCCTCCCGTGAGGATGGTGTCAACGATATGTGAGTACTCTCGTACCTGAAGCACCATGTAAAGGAGCGTATGTTACTCAATCATCTGTACGGACTAGGTATTTGCACCTCGGGTGCCGAGTACCCTTACGTCTTGTAGAGCGTCGCCGCGTTCTTGTAGTGTGGACAATTATGAGAATTCGACACCCGCTCCTAGCGGCAAACATCAAATTGAACGGCCGTCATGATGTTGCGTTCACGTATGTGCCCATGTGTTTTTGCTCAGGTGGTTGTAATATTTCTCGTTTAGGTATAATGCGCCACACTCGCCAAATGAGGCGTTGGAGCTTGCCGGTCGGCATCTCGAATACCGAAATCAATGCAAAGATGGTAGGTCGGGTTTAATGACCAATAAGTACACAAGACATAGTAATTCGTCCACAGACCTCATAAACACGTATCTAAATGGAACACGAACGTTGTCCAACAAGTGCTTATCCTATCTCATCGTTTCCCGAAGCGAAGGAGGGGATTCAAACGTTGATTTCCTAATTTGTGCGACGCACTTTATAGGAGATGGTATGGCACTTCATCAGTTTGCGAACGACTTTTTTGCGTTACTCGGAAGTGCTTTGGATCAAGATGCTCTCAACAAACATCTGGCCGACGAATGGTTCGTGCGTTGTTTTCCAGTAGGAAACGCGGTACTTTCATTACCTCAGGATTTCAAAGTTTTCAACTCAGGTATCAATTTATAGAATCCAAGTTTACCCTCATCTATGGAAGATAGATTTCCGGTTTGTCAACCTGGAAGGCTCGAAAATATTGTTTCTCGCATAGACTTCGAATTGAGTCAGCAAAAGTTGATTGTATGTAATTCTTTGTAGTTTTCCCGCAGAGTTGTTAATTGTCTTAGGGAGGACATCAATTTCCCAAACAAGCGAAAGGCATTCGCAACACTGTCATACCCACAATCTCCATCGATCCCCACAAGACAAAGATCATCCTCAAGAATTGTAAAGACCACGGTGTTTCAATCTCTGCAACGATATTGGCGCTTTGCAACGTGGCGTGGGCTAGGACTCGTTTTGTTGGTCTGGAGATCCCAATGTACGTCAGACCGAAAGAAAGGTTAATTACCTGCGTATTCATTATATTCGCAGTATGATGTACTCGGCAATGAACATGCGCTCAAAACTCCTGGCAGACAAAAGGTTGAACGACTCGTACTGGTTCCTTGCAATTGGATATTTCAACGTCGTCCTCCCAGCTTTCTTCCCGAAATTCGATGACAGCCAAAAGCAAGCTAGAATATTTTGGCATCGCGTCCACGCTGCTAAAGCGCAAACCGCGCATGCTGCCAAAAACCCCATGGTCATCTCGCGTTGTCGTCAAATGGCGCTCGAGCGAGGTAAGCGCGCACGCGCTTGGGCGAAAGAAGATGACAGGCCGTCTCGCCTCGGGAAAACCGCACCGTCTATCAGCACCCCGCCTCGAGCTCCTTTCCGCCCCATAGTCCCCTCCACCGCGTTGATGGGCCTCTCGCTTCTTGGAAATTTGGACAACATTTACAAGCACGCTGACTTTCCTGACTTCAAATTCCATACTCTGAGCACCGGGTCACGTCAACGCGTTGGTGGCATGCTTTTGTTCGCATACACGTTTGCCGGTAAACTTTGGATCAGTTTTGGTTACGACGAGAATGGTTTTGAGGACGCGACCGTGAAGAATTTTTGGAAGAATGTCCTTGATGGAATCAAGGAATTCATGTTGGCAGAATAGACCTATCGTTCCAGCATTGATGTGGAAATTCAAAGACATATACTTGTACTTCACGCAAAGGAAGTTTATAAGGTCTAATAAATTTATTTGAAAACAGGCTCCGGCAGATGGGTATGATACAGTGGCGTCAAGTTCTAAATCCAGTCATAAAGTACAGTGTCCGTGAAATGCGATAGTGGTGATCTTTATGACTGTTGTGTGGCCATCCTAGCTTGGATGAAAGCTGGACTGGAAGAGAAGGATGAGATCAGCAAATGTATACAAGTTATTGGGAAGAAAAGATGCTCACTTCCTATTCCTCGTCCTGTATGCTTGCCAAACGAAGCCTCCGAATAGAGCTTCAATTCCACCCCAAAGAAGGAGAGTCTGTAGAATAATATCAATGAGTATACAGACTGCATGCAAAGAAGACCAAATTAACTAACCTTTGTGCGGGAGACAATGAGGTTATACATATCGATGGATTATGTAGTGTAGTGATTGAAGTAGTGCGGGTGATGTATAAGCGCGTGCGGAGGTTGGTAGGCTGTTGCTTAATGAAAGCGAAGGCGAATTTTGTTCGATGCTATTTCTGCGAACCTACTCATACCTTTTATACCTGGGAAGGAGACGGAGAGCGATATGACTCAATCAAACTAGACCGTTCTAAAGCGCTCCATCAACGTCCTCGACCGTCGCAGTATCGGAAAAATCAGGATAGAGCGCGCGGATTTTTCCTGCCTAGCATTAATGGGGAGCGGTCTACTCTTGCGCAGGAATGTTGAACGCGCAGGACAGAAACTGGACTGGGAATTTCCATAAAAGGTATTTCGAGGCCAGTCGAGACGTTTAGACAACAGAGGCAAATAAGATTGGGTAAGCCTAATCCTGGCCACGGTCCGCCTGGACCCAAGCCTAGCCAGTAAGCGCCGTTCCATTGGAGACCTAGGCGAAATAGGCGCCTTACGTGCTTCAGTGAGTGATATTATTGTGCCAAAGTGATCTACAAGTCCGGGAGCTCCCTCTGTATCAGCCGGGTCCATGTGCTATCTTTCCACCAATCGTTCATGCTTTCTATCCGCTCCCAAAGCGTCTCCTCGTCGACGCCATATATCTCGTACTTGCCTCCATAAGTCGGCCGCCCCTCCCGTTTTGCAACGTCAATCGCTGCCTTATTCTCGCCCCTGGAAAGACACATGGCATTGCGAGGAAAAGGAGGAGATGAATCAGTGAAATTATGACCATGACAGAAAGCGTCAAGATATAGATACCTCAGAAGCTCCATTAGTTCCCTTCTATCGGGGAAGAAGAGTCGTGGTTCGAGCACGGCCAGGATGCCGAGAGCTGCTCGGTATATGAAAGAATCGCCTTCGAGAAGAAGCACATCCCATATTCGCGCGCAGGCTTCGAATGGGAGGTGGTCCAGGAATAGAGGTATCACCCAATCTGGAAAATAGGCGCCCGGTGAGATTTGGTGCTGCTTGAAATTGAAGTAAACTATTTGAGCGCGTTAGTGAAGGTAAGACAGGGACGTTTGAGCGACAAACTCTTGGGCATCCCGTCTGCGAGCATGGTATCGAATATTCTTGGACGACATGAGCATATATGCGTGAGTTATGAAAGACCATGATCACCTGTAGTATGCCTCAACCTACACGAGAAGAGTCAGTATATCAAGCACCCCATACGTGTAACATGGTGTAAATATACCTACATCGTCTTTGGCTCGTTCCCCTCCAAAGAAACTCCGCATACAATGTCGTTCCAGGAGATTGCGCATAACGATAAAAGCTTGCTGATTTGGCATATTGATCAATAGCATTGCTGCAATCTTCGCCGCACCGAGGGTATATCCCAGTCCTTCGTCACTCCGCGACACCACCCATGCACACAGCATATCTTTGAGGTCGCCATACATGGGTCCTGTCTCCTTGAGGAAAAGATGGACTGAAGGGAGCGTCGTTGATATATCCTTCTCCATTAGATCCAACGTAGCTTGTGGAAACACCCCAGATGAGAGCGCGCGCTTGGCTCGTGATAGACAAGTGCGGTAGTGATCTGAAAATATCCAAGGAAGACCACAGTCAAGGTCAAACAGCAGGTTCAAGGCGAAGGCGGGGCAAAGCAAAGTTAAGGAAATAAGAATGAATAGAATTAAGCGACAACAGCGACGATAAATGAGTAAAAATGTGGACACGCGTTGTGGTCAATTGACGTCTACCTTTGCTTAGAGCTAGCCCGTTACCCACCGCTTTTTCCCAGAGAGGAGCGCGCAATTTTGTCGGGATGCCGCGCCACCATAATTTGCGCAGCTGCGCGTTGCGGTTCACGACGCGCCAATCGGGCAAGATGTCTTTCTCCCAAATGTGCACTGAGTCTTCAATCGCCTTCTCGCGTACCATGCGCCGTTCATAAAGTGCTTTCCGCCGCTTTTCGGCTGTATGCACAGAATATGGCAGGGTACAAATTTGAATAAGACACTGAATATCATTTCCCGAAGTAATGACGCACCCATTATCCGACTCTGATGCATAATGTGCTGCCAATCTGCCATATGCTTGTCATCTTCCTCTTTCGGTTTTGGTGGGAGAAACGTTGGGCGAGTCTTGCTCATAACTTTCTCAAATGCGCTGGGTCCCATGGACCGGTGTGAGCGGCGGGCAGGGAACACCTTTTCTGTTAATAATGTGTTTCCGTTTTCATCATGATTGCTTGTTCCTTCTTGCGAAGCCCGCGGTATAGGTGCTTTTGATAGAGATGAAGAGGCATCCTGCGATGCGAAGGAAGGGGCGGAATGCGGCGGTGATAGCTTTGAAACATCTGCAGGCGCGCTGAGGGGCATAGAAGGTAATGCAGTTGAGTTGGGCGCGGGGCGCATGCGCTCGTGTGGCGGCGGCGACGGAGGTGCAGAAGATAGTGGGGTTGTTGATCGCTCGGGCTCAACTTTCGCCTCAGTGCCGGGTATCGTAGAGAATCCATTGGTGTGCGCTACTACATCTTGCTCTTCCGTGTTATTATCACCATGCCTGCCGTGAATGCCACTGGAATTTGGATGTAGATAATCGGCAGAGTATGTAGTTTCGGGTTGTAGATAGTGAGTGTGCTCGTCCGATGGTGTATTAAGTGATATCTGGGAGAATGTGGCTGAAAGCGAAGACCCGATATCAGAGTTGTTCTCCGCTGCAGCTGCTGCTGCCGCATCGATGTCGAGCGTCGAAACCGACTTATTAGCATCGTTTTCTCGCACATCCACTGTGGGGGCAGATAGAGATGATTCGCGTTCGTCCTCCCAGACTTCGGCAGGATTTGGCATATTTCTCGCCATCTCCTCGCGAATGGCGTCCGGGGAAAAGGCGTACGCGAGACCAGGGCTATCATCGGATGTATCGAAGGCGTCATCATCGTCGAATTCGGGTAGATGGAGAGGTGAGGGGACATGGTGCTCGCTCATCATGGTGATGTGGGGAAGAGAGGTGAGGTAGTTAAGATGTGCAGCGCTCCGAGCCCATGCCGCTAAAGTCTGCCGCGGCCAAAGGCGTCCGCGCGCAGCGGCCCGTTACCACTGTGACTTACAGGGACGCTGGCGTGACAGACGTGTCGTTGTCACCTCTCTGACCCCGATTGCCAGGATACTGAAGCCGCAACACAGCAGCGATTCTGCACACTTTTGCACGAACCTATGTTACGATGGAACAACGTTTGCAAGCGGGCGCTTCATCGACCAGACTGACCTCATATTATGTGGGGAACTTGATCACTGTATTTAGATGCTACGTATCGATGTTCTGATAACATCCATGTCGATAGAGTACATACTACCACTTGTAGAGGTCATTCTCTTCGTTATCATAGCCAGCCCAACCACTGGCATTATTGTAGCATCCTGTCTCGAACGCGTCTGAAGCTGTCTTATGTCTACTATTCTGTCTACGCCCACAATAGATGTTGACACATCTCGTTGATCCTGTGTTCATCTCTGAGGTAGTCGCGCGGTATTTCGAATAATTGACACCGCCACCGAGTGTGAAATCAACTTTACTGCAGTGATGATCGCAGAGGTGCTGCTCGTCCTTGCAGGGCACTCTTCTTCTTTGTTCACTGCAGAACACACCCTGACCCCTGCTTTCACACCATTACTCCATCCCGGCGAGCAACAGACGCTCGAAGCCCTCGCCCTCATCGCCGCGCGCTACAGCAGGATCAAGACCGCATGCACCGCCCTCTCTCGAACACCATCACGTTATATTTGTGCACTATGCGCGACGTTGTCACATATCTTGAAGGAGGATTATGAATCTCTGGTCGTCGCGACCGAAGCACAGGTCCTGCGACGCGATCCTACCCTGGTAGCCGGTGCTGCGTTCGTGCCACTAGCTGCGGTGCGTGCGATCTTTGCCGAGTGGGATGCGCCTTTGGCCGCCCTCGTGGCACTCATAGAGAAGGTGGAAAAGGAGAAGGATTGGAAACCGGGTCCTCTCATTGATCTTCTGGTTGCGAGGTCGAAGACGGGCGTGTACCGTGTGGCAGACATCATCAACCGCATCTCTGTCGCGGTACAACGCGTCTGGCGGACGCAACTGACAGCATTTCTGGTCCACGGGTCATTAGCTGCAGTAGATCCTCTAGCCGACGAGAATCTGAAGCTGACAGAGGGCGCGGTTCCTTCGTGTGTTTCAGCGCAGTCTAGCGAATCAATAGCTTACATTGGGCGCGCGATTGCGACAGTGAAGAAAGTCAAATGGCAGAAGCAGCTACCAAGAAACCTCGCGACGGAGCATACTGCTCTGTTGGAAAGTGTCCTACCACAAGAACAACACGCGTTTGACCTCATTATCGCCCAAATTCGAACGAATGTTGGCGAATGGTTGTGGCTGAATGTCTTGACGAAAGAAGACGTAGACGACGCCGTTGATTCACTGTGAGTACCTCAGCCCCCCTCTGCATACATTCATTGAACCATTATTTCAGAGCGAATTATTTCCTGGTCCGGAATGGAGAATTCAGTCTCTCCCTGATACGAGAAATTGAGCGGTTGAAGATATCTCGCCTGACCTCGCGGCCTGGAGCTGCATCCATGATTCGTGAGCAGGATTTGAACCTCGCAATCCTTCGAGCTTCTATGGGTACGACAGCTCAGCACGATGCATATCTATCAAAACTGCGTTTCGTTCTTCCAGATGGGCCCCTGCGACCCCTCCTTCCTTCATTAACCAACGACGCCTCCTCGCAATCGACTTTATTCGACACTGTACTTCTTGGTACACCATTGTTGCTGTCATATAATCTATCTTGGCCACTAGATCTATTCCTCGACCGCGCCGCTCTCACTGTCTACTCATCCATATTCTCTTTCCTCTCCGCACTACGTAAGACCCACACAAACGTGCATACATGCTGGACTTCTCTATCAAATGCACAACGCGCGCGACGGCGATGGACAGGCTTTGGCGAAGGCGGCACAGCAGAGGATCAAGACGTGCGTGTGCAAATGCTCCGTTGCGGGTGGGGTGTCGTGCGCGATATGGGCTGGTTCCTGGACACCGTACTCAGCTATGTGATGATGGACGTCGTAGACGTGGAATTTCGAAAATTGAAGGAGACGCTGTCTACCGTCTCGCATCTGGACTTTTCGACATTACGGACAATGCACACGAATTACCTCGCACGCCTGCTCGATGGGTGTCTCTTGACGAATTCTTCACTGACTAGCGTATTACGACAAACGCTGGATGTATGCGAACGGTTTGTAGCTTTGGTCGAGCGATGGGGCGGCGACGTACTTCCAGCCTTGTTGTTCGAAGGAAGTCTCCGAGGAGACGACGCCGAGGTGGGCGCAACCGTCAAAGAGCGCTGGCGGGTCGTCGCTGAGATCGATGAAAGCCTGCGCGGGCTCCTGGAGACGTTCTACGAGAATCTAACGCTTTCGATGACACAGCCGTTTGCTGCAGGCGGGGATGCATCGTTCATCAGCGCCAGCATGATGAATCAGACGACGCACACCCGCGCTGGATTGGACGGGGAACGCGAGCAGAGCCGGAGGCATGTCGAACGATTGTTGCTCAGGCTGGATTTCAACGGAGAGCTTTCGAAGCCTCGGAGAGGGAAGGGCGGCGATATTCTGGCAGGCCTGTAATTATTTTATTCCCGTGTGTACTCATTGATATAATTGTATATTGCGAAGAGATCGTAATTTGAACATCAGGTAGCTTCGTTCTCTACGAAGACTATTTCTTCGACAGCGGATGTTGAGCCTCGAGGGGAGGAATGGACGACCAAAATACTCATTCGTCGAGCATATCAGCTGTTTAGATAGCGACAGATTGTCGGAATACTTTATGATTCTGGCGGGCCTACTCCATGTATACCAAAACCACGGCCATGGGTTGTCACACTCGTTCATCCTACCATTTACTCGGGTCACCAAATTGTCGTTCTATGCTATGAATACAACAAGATGTGCAAACTACTGATCATGACAATGTGAAGCAAAAAAACATAGAATTGAAAAAGGAGCGCTAATAAACCAAACCATGTAGATAATAGAAACAGGGATTAAGTTAATAATCAAAGGAAAATAGAAATACATAACGAATGCTTTAAGATACACAATTTAAAGCCCACGACGGAAAGCAGTACGCGGATATCGTAGGAAGGTTTCCCAAAAAAAACCCCAAGGGAGGAATGAAAGAGGAATATCCGGAAATGTTTACAGCACGATGGAGGCGATATGGTTATCCCCACTCTTCCTCCATGTCACGGGCCAAGAAATCGTCTTCCTCCTCCTCTTCTTCGTACTCTTCTTCATCGTCTCCTTCTCCCTCTTCTTCCCCTTGAGCTGTGTCCTCTGCAACTTCTGGAACACCAGGTTGTTTTGGGCTTCCCGGTGCCGACTCACCGCCTTCGGCCTCTTCTTGAACATTTGACAGATCATCTGCCGTGACACCCTCCTTGAGCTTGGAAGAACCGGTTCGATCTGAAACCATTTTCTTTCTCTTTGCTAGTGGTGATCTTAGGAGTTCATCGCCGTTGGGAGTCCCTCCGCCGTCGGACGGCGTGAGACTTCGTAAGCGCTTCCGTTTGAGAGGTGGGGTATTTGTTCCACTTCCGCTGAAGTCAGTAAGTGTCTTCACACTGGTGAACAGAGGAAACCTAGGCTTACCCGCTATCTGACGCCCCATCACCTTCTGATACATTCCCGCTCTGGAATCCATCGCTGCGTTCGCTCTGGTCATCATCATCATCACTCTCGTTCATAAATGCCTCTACTTCATCGTTAATTTCGTCCCAATTCACTGCTCCAAAGTCAAGCTGAGCAGCCTCCTTCGGCTCAGGCGGTTCTTGATCCCAGTCGTCCGAATCCAAGTCGTTATCTGAAGACACCAGCTGGCTCTCCGCTGTTGGGCTTGTACTCGGACCAGGCATTGGGGGGTCGTCGAGGAAATACGGTTTCTCGTCTTGTCGTTGCCACAGTGCGATAGAATCCGTGAACCACGACAACCAAACAATCTTGATGCCCCCTCGCTTCCGCGCCATGTCAACTTTAACGGTCCCACGCTGTATTGCAAATACCGAGATAAGTAATCTGTTGATTCAAGAGGACAACGAAAACAAAAGGACAAGACATGACAACACATCAATGTTGCGATATCGCGTAGCGTTCACGCCGTTTGCTGCCCGAAGGGGAGAAGAAAGGGAAATCAAAGGGAAATCTCACCTTTGCGGCGACAACATGAGTGATGTCGCTAGTTAATTCTGTTGAAACACGCGCCCCAAACATATGCGCCATCCGCCAAATTTCCGTTGACTCTGGCCTGGTATCTAGCGGGATTACGCTAGAAAAAAGGATGTGAATCCCTTCCAAAACCTCGGATCGTAGGCGAGGAATAATATTCTATCAGAAGTGGTTGGTGAGGATAGGCTCCGAATATGATCAGGACAGACATACTGTAACATCGTATGCTTTACTCTTTAGGACTCCTGGTTTTCTCCTAGCAGGTTGGGGTAAACGATCGTCATATGCCTTAAAGAACCGCGAGTGAACCTCGTTCAGCAACTGGGGGAAAAGATGGTTTAGATAGGTGACAGATGATAACAATCGTGAAAACCTACTTTGCCTATTCTTACTAATTCGTAATCATCGTTCTTTAGTAAAGCTTTCTTGTGAATTTTCTCTGGTTTAGGCGAGGGCTCTTTGACGTCAGGGGCAGCTTCAGCAATTTCAGTCTGTTGGTGCTCCTGGATTTCGTGTTCCTGCAGCTCCTTCTCCTTCTTAGCTAGTGGTCGATCCTCGAGCTGGGCGTCCAATGCGGCATTATTCCGCGTCTGCATAAATGTTGTCTGGAGCTCTGCTGCGTCCTCGTTCGCCGTAATTAGGGGTAGGGTAGGGGAGGTGTCTACACCAGTGGCTTTCGCCTTCCCTGCAGCATTGGTGCTACTTCCAGACCCATTTATACCCCCCGCGACTGTCGATGATGAAGATGGTCCTGGGATCGCAGGAGTCAACGGCTCAATTTTCGGAAGAAACGACGAATTGATGTCCCCAATGCCGATGAAAAAGTCATCTGGTATGAGATTAATATAGCTTTACTTACATGGACTCAGGAAACAGAACGACGCACAAGGAATGACTTTGAGAAGGTTAGAACTCCATTCCCATACGTCCGCTCGGTCATCTATGATAACGACCATTGACGTGTCGCAGGGGAATAGACGTTGGAGGCTCTTCTGTGTTAAACCTGCACCGTGCCAGCACAGAAAGAATCAGCAAAGCTTCAACAGCAGGAATAGTACGTGGACACATACTTCCACTCTCGTCACGGCTCAGCACTCGACCTCCGAAGATACTGCCATCCGGATCAATTGCAGCGCATACTTCTTCCGCATACGCGCGAGTTCCCATCGTGTATACATGCATTTCATACTTTGAAGCAGTGTCACGTAGGAACTCCTTCCACCCTGGCCTACACAAGTACAGCCGTGAGTAGGTGATTTCCAGGAAAGGAGATGGAAACGGGTCTCACCGTGGTTTGATGTAGTACATGCACCCTTCTGTCTCAACCATCTTGTTCTTGCCTTTGCCCCTATGCGCGTCTCGCAAGGATGCTGGTCCAAACGACTCAGGACCTAGTCGAAAGCGCTTAACGTCCTTCAAAGCTTCCCAATTGGGATTACATTCGTCCTCCTCGTTATCTACGTTGACGGACGCGTCACTAGCTTCGGGGGGTGTGGTGCTGGTGGCCTTCTTTGCTTGCCTCGCCTCCCAAGCCTCGCCCTCATTGATCCACTCGCCCACAGTAGGATCAACAGTAGCATGTACAATTGTTTGATCAAGATCCACAATGAGCGATAGCTTGCGCGATTTGTAAAGATGCACGGCAGTCTCCCGTTCGATGCGCTGGGCCTCCTCGAGCGATACGGTGGGTCCAAACGCTGAGTGAGTCATCTGAATATTGGCTCGAGAAGCATCGGAGAACCCTGTATAGTCGACGCTTTCATAAATGTAAGCAAGAATAGCATGAGAGGTATAGAAATGTTACATACTTCGTCATATCTTTGCCACACAAAACGCAGAGTCCTCCGAGCTGCATCCCATGCTTACAGGGCTCAATAATGACCAAGGCGGGTCGGTCTCCCGATTTCTTCAGAGAAAGCACATCTCCAGCCTTTATATTCCAAGCACGAATGGCGCCCTCGAGTGGGGAGTCCCATGTGCCAAACCTGGCTTCTGGTTTGGATTCTACGTTTGGAAGGGCGGTGGGAAGGTAAACAAAGGAATAACTGAGGAGGCGCGTGCCGCGCTGTACGTTGTCGTTTACGGGGGCGTCGATGGATACGATCTTGATAGGATATGGGAGGGTATGTGGAAGATAGACCTCTGTCGGGCTCGACGCCATACTTTCCCAATTCTTCAATTCACAACGAGCGCTCAGGGAGTCCATCATCGTCGGAGTTCGGATTGAGCCAAATAAGGACATCTCTTCAGCATTGAGTTGACGCGTCCACTCCTCTTTCTTCCACTGTATCTGCCTGGTGTCTCCAGTCCTTCCGGTAAACATACGCGTCGGAGCCACACTTTTCCTGTCAGCTGAGGTGAACTTTGGCCTGGAATATGAATTCGTCTGTACAGGAGGACCTAAGGCCCGTTGTCGGAAGTGCCAGGACCCGGCTGTGGCAGAAGAGGACTAGCGCCTGGGACACAGTCTCTCTAAAGTTTTCTCCTGGAAAAGAATGCATATGCTGCTGATGCCAGCTGGCCTACTTTTTCTTTGTGCAGAACAACATCTTCGGTTACTTGTTCGAGACCCGCAGCTGTCTTGTCGACACTCGAGATACAAATGTCATGTTAAAGCGACGCCCTACTCAAGAGTCAAAAGATGTACAAAACGGATAATCAAAGCACCCCCTTCGTTCAGAAATACATCCTTGCCTAGCTGAAGGCTGCACGTCGAACTATGCCCCAATATTCTTGCATGTTTCAAACTATGCGTAGCCATCAAAACTGGTTTCGTTGAGGACGAATCTGTACGACAGCCTGTAAGGCAGATTCATTCGTTTCTAGTACCGATTCCCAAGTGACTAGTCCTATTCAAAATAGAAGTGGTTGCAACAGCTCCGCCTCGAAACTCTCCTCGCCAGAACACATCTCTCCGTCCGTAGACACGCACTCATAGCGTTCTTCCACTTGTCTTCCACCGTATTCTTCTGGCTCCTCGAGTTTTTTTCGTAATCGTACACGTCTGAGCTTCATCGCGACTTTCCCT